>ONZH01021316.1:0-286723 GCA_900303285.1 Rhinella marina | reverse complement strand
GTGAAAGATCTATTGCTCATACAATAGGACAGCATGCAGGTACATACTGTTAGAAGCACGGCCAATGTCACTTGAAACATTCTTGTGCTTTTGATGTCTACTAGGTCCTTTTAGAGGATTTTCTGTGGCGCTTATCTGGAATGAAAACAATGTACGTAATAATCCAGTCTTATCTCATGCTGTTTTGGCTGAATCATACTTACTTTGTTTCAGATAAAAATAATACTTGTGAATTAACAATTTCCTGGAACATTTTGTCAAAAAGTTGTGTTTGCAGTATTCATATCCTCACGCTATACTTGGTGGTCCTGTTTTATGCTCTACTACTATCGGCATAACTGTAGTCACCATAAAGCCCAAGTACCCTCAAGACATTAACATAAAGGTGTGACCCCCTACTGGGATATAGAACTTATGTGGAGTTTAATATTCTCAAATAATGTTGAGCGAACTTGTGTCTTCAAGTTCGGCATACACGGTTTGGGTCATCTAAGAATTCCATTATGGATTCCCCTACCACAGACCATGACAGAATTCTATGACGGCATGCACCACGGAAGCCTATGAGAGGCATTCCGTCATAATAGAAGTCTATGGCCAGCATAGGCTTCTATTATGATGGAATACCTCTTATAGGCTTCCGTGATGCATGCCGTCATAGAATTTCGTAATGGTCCGGGGTATCGGAAGCCACAACGGGATTCTTAGATAACCCGAACCGAACCAAGTTCGCTCATCACTAGTCACAAATAGATTTAGTCTTACCCTGCTGTTCACAAGAACAGGTGTCCTACAGAGCCACAGGTAGACTTTCCTTTACCCAGGGCAAGAGTGCAGTTCACTGCCCTCACCCTGTATCTAAATACCCTGGCCTGGGCAAAGTGGCTTCTTGGTGCCCCCATGGCAACCAGCATCCGGGGCATATGCCTGACATTCCTTTCATTGTCTGTGGGACTAACAAGTGCTGTATTTGGCTATCCCTGCTGGTTCTGTAGGCATTGCGAGTGGAAAGATAGGACACATGCCCAACAATCGCCTCATTCAAACTGCTCTGGACCTCTGTTCTTGCGTTTGATGGGGATCACAGTGGTGCGGCATCCAGTGATCAGACACTTATCGATCCTTTGGATAGGTTGATTCTGGGAAAATTCCATTATGGTCAAAAAACAAGAAGTGTAAAAGGCTCATAGCTTATGTGAAAGATGTGATATGGTTTTGTGTTTAATGATTAAAGAGGACCTTTCACCTCTCCTGATATGCCTGTTTTAATAGCTTTATGCATTCCCCATGTAATAACAATTCTGGAGCATCTATTCTTGTGTCTCTCTATATTGTGCCATTCCTTTATTATTTCTACTAGAAGTTATGAATGAATTGCTAGCAGTCTGCAGTAAGGGTACAGAGGGGTTTTAACCAGTTGGGGGTGTGTACCTGCACAGTTTGACAATGGTGGCACTGATTGGCTAGAGTGAGTCTATGCAGGTACACACCCCCAACTTGTAACCTCCCCTCTGTACCATTAATGCAGACTGCTAGCAATTCATACATACAGTGCCTTGCGAAATTATTCGGCCCCCTGGAACTTTTCAACCTTTTGCCACATTTCAGGCTTCAAACAAAAATATATAACATTTTAAATTTTTGGTGAAGAATCAACAAGTGGGTCACAATTGTGAAGTGAAACGAAATTTATTGGATCATTTAAACTTTTTTTGTAATAAAACTGAAAAGTTGGGCGTGCAAAATTATTCGGCCCATTCACTTTCAGTTCAGAAAACTCACTCTAGAAGTTCATTGAGGATCTCTGAATGATTCAATGTTGTCCTAAATGACTGATGAAGATAAATAGAATCTACCTGTGTGTAATCAAGTCTCCATATAAATGCACCTGCTCTGTGATAGTCTCAGGGTTCTGCATCATGAAGACCAAGGAACACACCAGGCAGGTCCGTGATACTGTTGTGGAGAAGTTTAAAGGGTTTCTGCCACCAGTTTTGGGCATATCAATCAGGGTGACATTTGCACATTGCAAATGCCGGCAGCAGATAGAGCGAGCTGCCTGGCCCTGTCCATCACGAGCATGGAGGCGCAACTAGAGGTGGGGAAACGGCTCTACTAGGTGCAGGGTTACCGCCCCTTGCACCTAGTAAGCCTAATTTGCATAACTTAAAAGTGTGTTTTTTACAAAAACGGGGGCACCAAAAGAAAAATGATTAACAGATTGGGCATCAGGTGACATTTGCACATTGCAAATGTCATCCTGTTTGATATGCCCAAAACTGGTGACAGAAATCCTTTAAAGCCGGATTTGGATACCAAAAGATTTCCCAAGCTTTAAACATCCCAAGAAGCACTGTGCAAGCAATCATATTGAAATGGAAGGAGTATCAGACCACTGCAAATCTACCAAGACCCGGCCGTCCCTCTAAACTTTCATCTCAAACAAGGAGAAGACTGATCAGAGATGCAGCCAAGAGGCCCATGATCACTCTGGATGAACTGCAGAGATCTACAGCTGAGGTGGGAGAGTCTGTCCATAGGACAACAATCAGTCGAACACTTCACAAATCTGGCCTTTATGGAAGAGTGGCAAGAAGAAAGCCATTTCTCAAAGATATCCATAAAAAGTCTTGTTTACAGTTTCCCACAAGCCACCTGGGAGACACACCGAACATGTGGAAGAAGGAGCTCTGGTCAGATGAAACCAAAATCCAACTTTTTGGAAACGATGCAAAAGGATATGTTTGGCGTAAAAGCAACACAGCTCATCACCCTGAACACACCATCCCCACTGTCAAACGTGGTGGCAGCATCATGGTTTGGGCCTGCTTTTCATCAGCAGGTAGAAAGAAAGGGTGATGGTGCGCCACAAGGACTATGCGTGCTGAAGCTATAGAAGAAATTTAACATAAATTCCAAAGTTGGGAACTTATTGGAAACTGTGTCCAATACTAATTACAGAATAGTAGTAAGCCAGATGGTAGTTGGGAATAAAATAAAATAGTGACTTACTTCACTGAGGAGGGGTCTTGGATATGGGGGTCAGCCACAGCCAATACCACCTCCTCCGCCACGGTCACGTGTAGTATGATAGAAGTGGATGTCAGCCAAGACTGTGAGGCATCTTCATCAAAATCTTTTATTATTTAATCCAAGCTCAACGCGTTTCGGGGAGTACTAAATTCCCCTTCTTCAGGAGCAAAAACACGGCCACTCTCCACATGGGATACATATCCAATATATCACATTATATTATAATTTGCCCATCATATATATATATTTTTTATATTTATATTGGTATTTGCTTGTGTCATATGTGTTATTATTTATACGTTTTGGAATGCGTCCCAAGCTGGAACGCATGTTTACTTCCGGTTTTCCATCCGGAAATGACATCAGGCGCCAACATTCGACCACGTGGCCCTATGGATTCACCTGGAACACCTATTTATAAGTGAGTTTTAGCTTTTATTTGTTATTATTGTTTTTGCTCCTGAAGAAGGGGAATTTAGTACTCCCCGAAACGCGTTGAGCTTGGATTAAATAATAAAAGATTTTGATGAAGATGCCTCACAGTCTTGGCTGACATCCACTTCTATCATACTACACGTGACTGTGGCGGAGGAGGTGGTATTGGCTGTGGCTGACCCCCATATCCAAGACCCCTCCTCAGTGAAGTAAGTCACTATTTTATTTTATTTCAAACTACCATCTGGCTTACTACTATTCTGTAATTAGTATTGGACACAGTTTCCAATAAGTTCCCAACTTTGGAATTTATGTTAATTTCTTCTGTAGCTTCAGCACGCATAGTCCTTGTGGCGCACCATCACCATTTCTTTCTATATGCTTTGGCGGTAACCTTTATGGTAAACCGTTTCTTGCTTTTTTGGATGGGCAGCAGCCCTTCTTGGACTAGCTAGTATACGGCATAACATTTTCTAATTGCCATAATATCAACAACAATAATATTCTCTCCACACTATTGTTTCTCCACGGGCGCGCTCATATAACTCACTTCTGAGTAATACTCCTCATTTTTCTCTTTACTGCTTTCATCAGCAGGGACAGGGAAGATGGTTAAAATTGATGGGAAGATGGATGGAGCCAAATACAGGACCATTCTGGATGAAAACCTGTTGGAGTCTGCAAAAGACCTGAGACTAGGATGGAGATTTATCTTCCAACAAGACAATGATCCCAAACATAAAGCAAAATCTACAATGGAATGGTTCAAAAATAAACCTATCCAGGTCTTAGAATGGCCAAGTCAAAGTCCAGACCTGAATCCAATTGAGAATATGTGGAAAGAGCTGAAAACTGCTGTTCACAAACGCTCTCCATCCAACCTCAAAGAGCTTGAGCTGTTTTGCAAGGAAGAATGGGCAAGAATTTCAGTCTCTAGATGTGCAAAACTGATAGAGACATACCCCAAGCGACTTGCAGGTCTAATCGCAGCAAAAGGTGGCGCAACAAAGTATTAATGCAAGGGGGCCGAATAATTTTGCATGCCCCACTTTTCAGTTTTATTACAAAAAAAGTTTAAATGATCCAATAAATTTCGTTCCACTTTACAATTGTGACCCACTTGTTGATTCTTCACCAAAAATTTAAAATGTTATATCTTTTTGTTTGAAGCCTGAAATATGGCAAAAGGTTGAAAAGTTCCAGAGGGCCGAATACGTTTGCAAGGCACTGTAACTTCTAGTAGAAATAATAAAGGAACGGCACAACATAGAGCCATAAGAATAGATGCTCCAGAATTGTTATTACATGGGAAAGCTATTAAAACAGTCATGTCAGGAGTGGTGGCAGGTCCTCTTTAAATTTGCATTATCAAATCAAAGGCAGGTGGCCATCCAAAGTACCTTTGCCTCCTTCCTAGCTTACGGCTAAAGGCAGGGTACTATAAATAACCTGCTGGCATTTTCCCCATAATTGTCTTATAAGCGTTTGTTTAAAAATAATGTTGCTGCTGTCATATATGATTTTGATGGTGAAAACTACCTCAAACGGAGCATATCGCCAGCATTTTGTTATATGTAATATCATAGGTTTGTCTGACATTAGAATAAGGACATGTTCTCAGCTGCATTTGGAGGCTCCGGTCTGGGCCTACGTCACAGATTTCATCAGAAATAGCAGAGAGTAAAGTCCTGCTTGCAGGATATTTTTCTCCGCTAAAGAAGCGTTCTCTCAAACGCATCCCACTATAGTGAGTTTGACTGTATTCCTGTCAGTTATGTGCCGAATTTTGTCACTTGCGTTATTTTCATTGTTCTCATCCTATAATGGAACATCCAGTTTAACTCTAAACATATAGGCCCTGATTTATCATACCTTCACTCCAGAATTCTGGCATCAAAAAGTCACAAAATCAGGCTTTTGCGACTTTTTTGCACTCCCGTGCGCAAAATTTATGCGGTTGCGCAAAAAATTGTCTTTTTACACTCACTTGCGCAAAATGTTGCTACTTTTTGCATGTGTACACCACTCACTCCAGTTTTGTAATATGGGTGGAAAAGTGGGTGTGGTTAGCTATGTTAATGAGTTTCACTCCAGATTTTTCATTGAGACTTTTTTAAAAAGTCGCAAATAAGTCGCAGTCTCACTCCAGGAAGAGGGTGGAGTAGGAAAAGTGGAGTAGCTTCTCTAGACAGAAGTGTTAGGTTTAAGAACAAGCCTCATTTATCAAACAACCTGTGACATTTGATAAATGTGGCAGAAAGTACTCCAACACAGATTGAAGCAAAACTGACTTCAAATTTTCTCCTAATGATAAATTCCTCCCATAGTTGCAGCTATTGGATTTATTAGACTATGTTCAGATCACATGTATGGCCTCCATTTTGTGTACTTCATCACATATATAGTACAGACCAAAAGTTTGGACACACCTTCTCATTCAGAGTTTTCTGTATTTTCAGGACTATGAAAATTGTAGATTCACACTGAAGGCATCAAAACTATGAATTAACACATGTGGAATTATATATTTAACAAAAAGTGTGAAACCAACTGAAAATGTCTTATATTCTAGGTTCTTCAAAGTAGCCACCTTTTGCTTTGATTACTGCTTTGCACACTCTTTGCATTCTCTTGATGAGCTTCAAGAGGTGGTCACCTGAAATGGTATTCCAACAGTCTTGAAGGAGTTCCCAGAGATGCTTAGAACTCGTTGCCCTTTTGCCTTCACTCTGCGTGTCCAGCTCAACCCCAAACCATCTCGATGGGTTCAGGTCGGGTGACTGTGGAGGCCCAGGTCATCTGGCGTAGCACCCATCCCTCTCCTTCTTGGTCCATAGCCCTTACACAGCCTGGAGGTGTGTTTGGGGTCATGTCCTGTCGATAAATAAATGATGGTCCCAACTAAACGCAAACCGGATGGAATAGCCAGCTCAGCAAGATGCTGTGTAGCCATGCTGGTTCAGTAATGCCCGTTCACCTCTGCGTTGCACAAAGACATGGTGGTTGGAACAAAGATCTCAAATTTGGACTCATCCAGACCAAAGCACAGAATTTCCACTGGTCCTAATGTCCATTCCTTGTGTTCTTTAAGCCCAAACAAGTTCTCTTCTGCTTGTTGACTGTCCTTAGCCAGTGGTTCCTAGCAGCTATTTACCATGAAGGCCCTGCTGCCCAACACAGTCCTCCTCTTACAGTTGTTGTAGAGATGTGCTACTGCTCAGAACTCCTGTGTGGCATTGACCTGGTCTGCTAATCTGAGCTGCTGTTTAACCCTGCGATTTCTGAGGCTGTGACTCGGATGAACTTATCTCCCGCCAGCAGAGGTGACTCTTGGTCTTCCCTTTCCTGGGCGGTCCTCATGTGAGCCCAGTTTTTTTTGTAGCGCTTGATGGTTTTTGCGACTGCACCTTGGGACACTTTCAAAGTTTTCCCCAATTTTTTTGGACTGACTGAACTTCAATTTCTTAAAGTATGATGGCACTCCGTTTTTCCTTTACTTAGCTGCTTTTTTTCTTGCATAATACAAATTCTAAGGCCCCATTCATACGACCATATTGAATGGGGCCGTATCTATCCGCAAAATTGCGGAATAGATGCGGCCCCCATTCACCTCTACGGAGCTAGCACCGTGCCGCAGCTCATTTGAAGCATGTCCTATACTTGTCTGTACGCACGGACAAAGTATAGGCATTTTCAATGCGGCCGCACGGCATGTGTTCCGAGCGCTGCGGAACACACGCCGGGCGGCCCCTGTATACTTGCGGGTCCGCAATAATGCGGACCCGCAAATATACGTTCGTGTGAATGGGGCCTAACAGTCTATTCAGTAGGACTATCAGCTGTGTATCCACCTGACTTCTGCCCAACACAACTCATGGTCCCAACCCCATTTATAAGGCAAGAAATCCCACTTATTAAACCTGACAGGGCACACCTGTGAAGTGAAAACCATTTCAGGTGACTACCTCTTGAAGCTCATCAAGAGAATGCCAAGAGTGTGCAAAGCAGTAATCAAAGCAAAAGGTGGCTACTTTGAAGAACTTAGAATATAAGACAGATTTTCAGTTGTTTCACACTTTTTTGTTAAGTATATAATTCCACGTGTGTTAATTCATAGTTTTGATGCCTTCAGTGTGAATCTACAATTTTTATAGTCATGAAAATGCAGAAAACTCTTTGAATGAGAAGGTGTCCAAACTTTTGGTCTGTACTGTACATTAAATAGATGCCAAACAGTGGCATCCATCTCCCATACAGACTAGTGCTGCTGCCATTTTACATCCTGCCGTAGATCGCAGGCTTGTCTAAGCCAGTGGATGATTTATAATGCAAAAAACATTTTGTTGTACATTCTTAGATGCAGAACTGTATGGTATGTATGCGGTTTGGTGTGCAAATGGCTCAGAAAATGTCATGTAGCTACTAAGTAAACGCAAATACTGTTTAACTTTACTGATCACTTTATTCAGTACAATGCACAGTTTGGAGTTGTTTTTTCAGTCGTAGTTTTGTGGGTTTATTCATAGGATGTAGTGAAATCACTTTTTTGAAGTCATATTTGTAAAATTGAGGCAAAACCCTGAGTTTTGAGTTACTTTAATTCAATATATCAATACCTTACTGTCATGTGGATGCCATACTATATCATTTTACTGTAGGATTTTTGGTTTATTATTTTTCTCTATCTTTATTTCCAGTTGGCTCAATTCATTGTTTCTTGTCGGTCACAAAAAAAAACTTGAAGAAGATGACATGTACAAAGTACTCCCAGAAGACACCTCAGAGAGACTTGGAGAGGAACTTCAGTGGTAAGGGGCTTTGATTATCCTTATCTAGTTTTATTAATTTAAAAATATATGTATTGTATATTTATTATAATATTCACCATTATCTTCTATTATCAGAGAAAGCGGTCAAGATGTTTGGGTTCCCTATTTTCCGGGAGCTGACTATTTAAGTTGCTGGCTCATTTTTCAAACTGTTTTCTTAAATTTTTTAAACATGGTTTAAAAATCCCCAAGTAAAACTGCACCAACCAACCAGTTTTACTTGGGGTAGACCAAAGTCCCCTGGCATTCTCCCTTTAACTCGTATATAGGGATCTGGACATGCCTTTTGACATGTTTTAGCCTCCTGCATCTTCGACTGTATTTAAAAGGACTTGTATAGACTGTAACTGAAATAATAATGTGACTGATATTTCCTGTTAATGTCTGGACTAGACACTTGTGTAGGAAATTGTGACTTTGAGCGCCACATTATATTTTGTGAAGGAAATGAGGCGGCTGCTTAGCAATCCTAATAACGGGCCTGCGACTTGCCAGTAACTTACTTGTTAACAATCATGGAGCCGGTATGTCAGTCCCTGGTTAGATCGCTATCATAGACCGTATTTCCTTTATCAGGAAACTTGTGAAAGGATAATTACTAAGCACTTGAGAGGGCCCCGTATAACGTGCAGTGGAAATACTGAACAGGGTTGGCTGCTGTTTTAACCTGTGCTAAGATACATATTTACTACCAGTAAATGAATATCTGTTTTATGAGTATCCATCATCATTGTCTGTGCTGCTGTAAGAAGCCGCTCAGTAGCTTTTCCTGTTGCACAGAGTCATTTAGACTTGGGTTACTTTCACACTAGCACTTAAGTTTTCCAGTATTGAGTTCCGTCATGCGGTCTCAATACCGGAAAAAAAACGCTTCAGTTTTGCCCCCATTCATTGTCAATGGGGACAAAACGTAACTGAAGAGAATGGAGCGCTCCAAAATGCATTCCGTTCCGTTTAGTTGCATTCCCAGACCTGAGAGCAAACCGCAACATGTTGTAGTTCTCTTTTCGTCCTGGGATGCGGAGCAAGTCAGTGGGGACGGATCCATCCTCCACTGACTTTCAATGTTGTTCATGACAGATCCGTCTTGGCTATCTTAAAGATAATACAACCGGATCAGTTCACGGATGCAGACGGTTGTATTATCAGTAACGGAAGCGTTTTTGCTGAACCCAGCCGGATCCAGCAAAATACTCTAGTGTGAAAGTAGCCTAAAGCAGTTTTATTCAGTTTCATATCGTTCTGTGTTGCATTGTCACCATTCTTCAGTTTAAGTCAGATCCTTTAACAGGGATATCCCAAAATGAAAATCATTTAAATTCTATTACATGACAATCGCTTTCTAAGAAAGCCAGAAACAGCCCTGTACATCACATGGATACACAAATCTCTCCTTTCATTGCTACAATTGTTTGGCTAGATTTATTTGAAGCTTCCAGCTCAGGGACATGTCCTTTCTCAGAGGGTGTGTCCTGTCTGCTGCAGCTGGTGGTAGTTGAAGGATGAAACGGAGCATGTGCTTCCATCTCAGCAGAACAGAGAAATTAGAAAAAAAAGAGCAAACATGGTGCTAGAGGTGTTATCAGTGATTGATAGTATTCTCTGTGTGTGTATCAGTCACTGATAGCATTTGTACATAGTGGAGGTGTTATCAGTGGCTGATAGCATTTTCTGTGTAAGGCTACTTTCACACTAGCGTTTTATAATTCCGGTATTGAGTTCCGTCATAGGGGCTCAATACCGGAATGAAACACTTCAGTTTTGTCCCTGAAAGCATTCCGTTCCGTCTTCAGACCGGAGAACAAACCGCAGCATGCTGCGGTTTGCTCTCCGGTCCAAGCATCCGCACCAAGACTGATCCGTCATGACCCCCAATGAAAGTCAATGGGGACGGATCCGTTTGGTGTGACACAATGGTGAACGGATCCGTCCTCCATTGACTTTCAATGGAGTTCATGACTGATCCGTCACCTGCACACATACACACAATACACACATATAGACGTACACATAAACATAAATATACACGTACAAATACATATACACATACATACTTACATGCTCCCCGGCAGGTCTCCAGAGCGCAGGAGGAACAGGACGGCGCGCACAGATGACGATTCCACCAGGCGCCCAGCAGAGGGCGCTGTGGGGAATCGTCACCTGTGCGTGCCGTCCTGCTCCTCCGGCGCTCTGGAGACCTGCCGGGAGCATGTAAGTATGTATTTGTGTATATGTGTGTGTATGTATCTACTGTGTGACATGTGTTGGGCCGGAGCGCGGTTCCGGCTCCACACATGTCCCTGCGGCAGTCCAGATCTGGCAGCACCCTTCACCTGCCGGATCCGGACTGCCGCTAGTGTGAAAGAGGCCTAAGTATGTGTATATAGAGATAGCTGTAAGTCACTGATGGCTGTCTATGGGGATATTCTTAATTATATAAAGAACAGAGATTTAAATGTAATTTACTGAATCCTCTCCTACAAAACTAGATCGGCGGGGGTCCGGCACCCACACTGATCAGCTGTATGAAGAGAAGGCACGCGCTGTGCTTGTGTGCCGTCTCCCTGCTCGCTGCTGCTATGTCTATGGCGAGCAGGAAGAAAAAAGGGAGACGGCACGCTCACGCCTTCCCTTCAGCTGATCAGCGGTGGTCCTGTACCCCCTGCAGTCCCCCTGAAATGAACAGAGAGGCTGGTCGCACATGCGCACAGCCACTTCATTAATTTCTATGGCTGTTCCAGAGATAGGCGAGTACAGCGCTCGATTATCTCTGGAATTCCAATAGAAATTAATGGAGTGGCTGCACATGTGCCTGACCGGTCGCTCTGTTCATTACAGGGCGGCTGCAGGGTCTTGTGATCAGTGGGGGTTCCATCGGTAGATCCCCACAGATCTAATAGTTATTAGAGTGAATAGGGGATAACGTCTAACAACTGGGATACCGAGAAAGTCAGAAAAGAATCAGTTTTTCTAATGTACTGAATATGCCCACCAAAAGAATTGTATAACACCCACAGCCATGTACTTCAGGGGCATTTACCATAGGGCAGTATTGTCCTTGGCCTCACCCCTTGGCCCATTTCATTGTCTTGGAGATGTCCACTCATTTCTCAAATCCTTTCAAAAATGCCTCTCCTGACGTTTCTGTGTAACAAATACTTGAGGAGTCTGAATTGGATTTTTTTAGGTCTCTGGAATGTGCTTTTGCCCTATAGCCAGGTGTTATCATTCCCTTTATCAAAAGGGCGTCTCCACATAGTCTGACATTGTCAGTGCTTATTGGGCGAGGTCAGAGTTTACAGGGACACTAAAGGCCCTTTTAGACGGGCCGATTCTTCTCCCTGCCCGAGCGCCGATCAGCGATATCGGCGCTCGGGCAGGGAGCCTTTACACGGCCCGACGAATCGAGCGCCCGGCCGCACGAGTGATCGCTGTATCGCTAGTGTGGCCGGGAAGCTCCATACTGTCAGGCGCACATCGCCTGTTTACACAGGGCGATGTGCGCCCGACAGATTGGATCTTTTGGTTTCTACAAAAGATCCAATCAGCCGACGAACGAGCGTTTTGCTCGTTCGTCGGCTGATTAGGGCCACTTTTACACGGGCCGATTATCGGCACTAGCGTTCCTAGGAACGATTTTTCGGCCGATAATCGGCCCGTGTAAAAGGACCTTTAGTTATCAGTTTATTCGTAAATTTCTATGAGGAATAAAAGAGGGGACAGTACAATGTAGAGTTCTGGGAAAGAATGCAGAAGAATTGTTACATTATGTGGAATATAAGTGTTCAGAGGTGTTGAGATGCTCTACATTCTCTTTAAGAAAATCAATAATATACAAGACAGCATATTGTTAGCGAAGTAACTGAAAATATGTATTATGCTAATTGGACTTTTTTTTTTGTAATTTAGAACAAATTTTCTACACTTCTGACACTGTGAGGGACATTAAAAAAAAAAAAAAAAAAAAAAAAAAGACTATTGTGTTGTAAGTCTGGTTTCACACCTTCGGAGTGAATTCTGTCGGGCTGTCCCGGCAGACAACGGTTTGTGTCCGGCCAATCCTCCACGTTGTCCACCGGGCACTACTATATATAATGGGGCTGGCAGGCATTCTGTTGACATCCGGCAGCACTGGATCCGGAGAATTCTGTCAGGCTATTCTCTGCCAGAACAGCATGCTGGAATTCACACTGACTAGCGTAAAAAAGTCATAAGTAATGGTGCAGTCCGGATGTGCGCCATAATGTGCAGCTTTTTGGGCTTGTTGACACTTTTCCGAATTTACTATTTAGTTATAGCTGAAGTCTTAGGCGCATCTCACCCCAGTGCAGGGAGATCAAGACTGGGTATGCAAGTCTTGATAAATCTCCCCCTGTAAGTTTAAGGGAGTCTTTCACCTGTTTTTCACCTATATAACTAACAGCAGTGCCCCACAGAAGATTACATACACATCCCAGACATA
This sequence comes from Rhinella marina, assembly GCA_900303285.1. Classification (NCBI taxonomy): domain Eukaryota; kingdom Metazoa; phylum Chordata; class Amphibia; order Anura; family Bufonidae; genus Rhinella; species Rhinella marina. Next base: position 273,964 of record ONZH01021316.1, on the reverse strand, counting down.
CCTGTGTGCACTGTGTGTCTGTATTACATGTCCAGGAAAAGCACTTTTTTGTTCTGCAGGAAAACAGCTCCCAAGTGCCCAGCTCTGCTGCTGCAAGTGCCCAAAGCAAACCAGACTGAAGAGGGGAGGGTTGTTTTAGCTGCTCATATCTTGGGATTGGTAGCAACTAGAAATATGACCCTCACCTGGCATTCCAACCTTTCAAACGATACCAGAATCCTACATTATATCCAGTATATCAGAAGATATAGCCGTTAGAAATCGAGTCAGGCGTGAAAGCTGTTTTTACTTTCATTTTCAGTTGGGCACTTGGGAGCTGTTTTCCTGCAGAATTAAAGTGCTTTTCCTGGACATGTAATACAGACACAAAGTGCACACAGGTATGTCTGGGATGTGTCTGCAATCTTCTGTGGGGCAGTGCTCTTAGTTATATTGGTGAAAATGAGGTGACAGACTCCCTTTAAACAGTATAATGAAACCCACAAAACAATTTACTGTTGCGCTGCATTATTGCTATTGTGAATTTTTTTTTTATTATTTTAGTTACTGGGAGTCAGAATTACAAGCAGCTCGAAAAGATGGTCGCGTGCCGCGCCTAACAAGGGCTATTGTACGCTGTCACTGGAAATCCTATTCTGTCCTAGGATTCTTTACTTTCATCGAGGTAATGTGCCATGTTACTGAGATGTTTGAATCTCTCTGCCAGCAGCTGCTGCTATGTTGTAAATGTTGCAGTAATTTTCCATTTTCTGAAGATTTCAGGAAATCTCCCTATTTGTACACAGTAGAAACGTTTTAGTTGGCAAGACTCCATTTAAAAACCTGCTTTAAATGATTAAAAACATTGGCGCAGGTTCCCGTTAGTGGTCATCTTAAAACAAGGGACCTCTTCTTTTTTTTTTTTTTTTTCTTTCTGATTTTTACATGTTTTTGCATAGCCCACACATAAGCAATTACATTTTCACCGCCTCCTCCCGTCCCTCAGTAAAACAGCATTCTTTACTAGAACACTGATTAGTTACCTAAGTGGGTAAGACTACGTATCTGCCCTGAATGATGCCATACTGGATCACTATGTTGGCAGCCATGAGAACAGAACGCCTTTTTCTAGCACATACTGAGCTGCTGTACCGTGTACTTTTCATGTTGGCGTCTGTGACCAGTAGGCTATTCGGATTTGAAAACTGTCACATTTAAGCTGTCTCGGACCTATTCAAGATTTCCTTGCATTCGATTCCTAGAGGGTAATATTATTTTCTCTTTTTATGCAATCTAAAATCTGATTTGCTTTTGTAACTGCTGCTTGGCATGGATTGTTGTTGCTTGGCTTACTGGTAACCAGTAATTCAAGGCCTTCTTTTTTGCTGTTTATTCCCAGCTATATGTATGAATGTATATGCAGTAGTACCATTACTGGGGCCTAGGTGCATTAAATTTATGGTGGTTTCACTAGAAAGACAACTTTTCACCAACCACAGGGTAGGCGATTGGTGTCTGATCAGTGGGATTCCAATTGCTGATCCCGCGACCAGGGGTCCCGTGTTCCATCGTTTCAGTGGAATACAGCCACTCCATTCAAACTGCTAGATGTACCATGATGGAAACCAGTTAGTGGGGTCCTTCAAGCCACTGGAGTCAGATCAACCTTTCCAGCATATAATTTTCTGCCCCTATGTAGCCTAACTAGAATGCCCAAAATTGATATCTTCTCGTCCATTATGTGATTCCTTCTTGTGTTTTAGCTGTTATTTCTTTCTTTCCCTTTAGGAAAGTGTCAAAGTAATCCAACCAATTTTTCTCGGAAATGTTATAAGTTACTTTGAGTTGAGTGACCAAAGCGATGCCGCCCTGGCGAGTGCCTACATAAACGCTGCTGCATTGTCTGTCTGTACCTTACTCTTGGCAGTCTTTCATCATATTTATTTTTATTATGTTCTTCGAGCTGGCATGAAGCTTCGTGTGGCAATGTGCCACATGATTTATAAAAAGGTGAGCGTTTACTTTAGCCATCTGTGTTGGATTATTGCTAAATAGTAATCATTTTCAAAGGTCATCGGTCTGAATCTAGTCAATGTCTGAATACTGTATGCTAAATTATAGCATATAGCTTGTTCCCTTACATTTTATATATCTGTCTCCATCATTTGGTGGTGAGCATTGGTAACTGCTAAAGATATAAAAAGTACATAATAAATAAGTGATATGAGGCTCTATCAGTGCTGCCAGCCAAGCTGAAAAGCTTAAATTACTTGGCACTTTAGGTGCTCACATTTCTTAGTTCTTGTTACCATTCAGTTCCAGCGGCAGTGAATTCAGTGACTGAAGCTCGCGTAAGTAAATTAATTGATGGCAGATAAACCTATATCAACACACATTGTAGTAGTAAGTTAAAGCATTAGACTTGTATAACTATGTAACCCTCTTTACTAGCGCACCCTATTTTGTATTATGGTATTAGATGGTCTTACCAAGATTGCTTAAAGTGTAACTGTCATTCTTTTTATTTATTTGTGTACTGTTTAGGGGCAGTGATACTAAACATTTTTATAATATACTTTAATTACTGAAATCGTACATTTCTATTAGAAAAATGGCTCTAAAGTGGCCCATTTTGAGCCTTAGAAACGCTCCTCTGTCTTCTGTTTACAAAACACAGTCAGTGCTAAGCAAGTGTCCACAGTTATGTAAACAGAAGACAGAGGAGCATTGCTAAGGCTCAAAATTGGCCACTTTAGAGCTATTTTTCTAATAGAAATGTACAATTTCAGTAATTAAAGTATATTACAAAAATGGTCAGTATCGCTGCCCCTATACATTACAAAAATAAAAAAAAAAGAATGACAGTTACACTTTAATTTTGACAAGACTTGTTTCAAGAGGTTGTCCGGGTTGAGTCATAAGAATTTACATTAGCAATCACTTTTAGGACTCATTCACACGACCGCATTTATGTGTCCGCATCCGTTCCATAATTTTGCAGAAAGGGTGTGGACACGTTTATTTCAATGGGTCCGCAAAAGAAGCGGACAGCACACCATGTGCTGTCCGCATCTGTAGTTCTGTTCCGTGGCCCTGCAAAAAAGAGAAAGCATGTCCTATTGTTGTCCATAATTGCGTACAGGAATAGGCATTTATATCATAGGGCTGGCCCTGTGCAATCCACAAAATGTGGAATGCACACAGCTGGTATAAGTGTTTTGCAGATTCGCAATTTGCGTACCACAGTACACATACGGTCATCTGAATTAGCCCTTACATGTATCTGTAATGTTCCCCTGGCCTTTTTCCCCTCCTGTGGTCCTCCTACAGGTCCCTGACACTGCCGCACTGCCTTATGGGTCCCTCAAGGCAGCGCAGCTCTGCAGAGTATTGTCTCGCCCCCTACCACTCTCTCTCATCACCAAAATGGCCTTCATCAGTGCAAAATAATGCCCATCTGAGCCTGGTGATGTCACCAGCACAGATGGGCATTCTCTAATGCTGCTGGAAGTGGTTTTGGAGGCAAGGAACTATGCTACTTTTGCATAGTTCCCTGCCTCCTTCAGTTCTACAGAACCCCCCTCTGTGCTAGTGACATTACTGGGCTCACTGCTAAGAGAGAGCCCAGGCGTTGCACAGTAATGAGAAGCCTGATACATCACCAGCAGAATGAAAAAAGGTACTGTCAATGCGCAATTGCAGCCTGAACAGTGGGGACATGTGAGGAAGGAGTGAAACCCGGACAACTCTTTTAACTGTACTGCTTTTACCAAATGAAAGTACTTACCAATATACTTACCTTAAGCATTACCAACAGTCACATGACAATTGTTACCAATGGCTTTGTGGTAATCCATTACATAATGCTGCCATGTAATCCCTGGATGTGACATCACTAATGACTAAAGGCCCCTTTTGGGTGCGGACTGGCCATAGACCCTACAGAAAAATTTCCCAGTGTGCCGAACCCTGGGGGAGAAGGGTTGGGGGGCATATGCTGATGCCCAGGGGGAAGGAGTTGGGGCATAACCTTCCTTATTCCACCTGCCAGGTACTTGTCCCCCTGGCCAGAAGCTACAGATAACCTCCTGAATTCAAGTCCCCAGGACAGTGATACAGTTGAATACTGCATTGGGGCAGCAGTATCTTGTGCTGCACTGTGGTATTTGCTTCTGCAGGGGCAGTATTTTTTTCGCCCTATAAGACGCACCTAAGTTTTAGAGGAGGACAATAAGAAAAAAATATTTTTCATTAGACCTCAGGCCAGACCAGCAATCAGACCCCCAATGTTAATCAGACCTCAGCTAACAGCTCCAGTAAGACCCCCAATGTTAATAAGACCCTAACAAGACCTAATAAGAGCCCCATATGCCTCTCATCAGCCCCCAGCAGTCTCATATAAGCCCCCAGTGCCTCAGATCACCCCCCAGCAGCCCCATATTGCCTCAAGTGTTAAAAAACACTTACCTCTCCTGTTCCTGGACGCCTCCGCTCCAGCGCTCTTCTTCCTCCTGCAGTCGGCTGTTCTGTGCACTGGTGCGCACAGTGTGAGGTCACAGAGCGCCCTAACGCTGTGCACAGCCGACAGCTGAGGGGAGGACCAGGAAGCGGTGAATACAGAGTCTTCACTGCTTCCTGGTCCTCAGGTGCTAATGAGCGCTTCCATAATGGAAGCACTCATTAGCATTTGCCCCATAAGACACAGGGGCATTTTTCCCCCATTTTGGGGGGAAAAACCTGCGTCTTATGGGGCGAAAAATATGGTATTTTTTGCGACACTTCAGTATTGCTGGCCGTTCCTAGTTCTGTTGTCCCTACTTTGTGATACTAAGTTCAGTTTGGACTCTCCTACAACATAGGGTTACTTTTAGTTGTTTTATTTTTGTTTTTTTTTTTCAAGGGGCACTTTAAATTCCCAGTGCCACTTTACACGGCCCTATATAGAAAGCGATCGTCAAGAAGGAAGCATTCTTTTCTGACAATCACTTGCTCGTCAGTGGAGGAGAAACTCCTCTTACAGTTATAGCCAAATTGCGAATCCTTATAACTTGCCTGTACTGGTCTATATAATATTGTGCAATTATCTCAAGATGAAATTATTTGTGACTATACAACAACTTTCACTAAGGCACTGATATAATTATTTCTAAACATGACAAATAATCTAAAACGTATCTTCTGCCCTTCGATCAGTTGTTGTCTCCACACCCAGAAGGCATCCACCAAATTATAACTTCTGACATGTCACACTGACCCGATGTCTAACATGCTTTAATACCATAGTTATCTTTTACGTTTTTATCTGCGTTGGTGGTCTATAAACGTGATTTATCTCCAGTAGAGGTAATGCATCCCTATGATGATGATTCTGGATATTTTCTGCTAACCTTAAAATGTTTTTGGCTTAAGGTCTGCAGTGTGATTGCTTGTGAGGACATTTTTAGTTTGAGCGTCTGATGTTAAAATTCCAGATAGATGACGGATTTTGCTCTGTTTGCTCTGTTTTAGGCTCTTCGTCTCAGTAATACAGCTATGGGAAAAACTACTACTGGTCAGATTGTAAATCTCTTGTCAAACGATGTCAATAAGTTTGATCAGGTACTTTTCTGAAATGTGTGTGTGTGTGTGTGTGTGTGTATATCTACACGAGTGCGAGTGACAGGGTGGTAAGTGTAGTGAAAACTACAGTGCAAAGCTATATAAACCTTAACTTTATCATACATGTAGATTTCACCAGACAAGTACGCTAAATCTACAGTATGTTCGCATCTATTCAGACAATATTTTCTACCTAACTTCTAGATCAGTGGTTCTGTTGTTGAATTTAGCTTTAAGGATATGTCCACATGGGACATATTTTGTGTAGAAAATCTACCGTGCAAAGGGCCTGCATTTCAGGATGCTGCAGAAGTCCACAGCATAAATTGCCAGGCTTAAAGCTGTTTTCCGGTTATATGGAGTTATCCTCTATCTACAGGCTATTGGATAACTATTCAGTCAGTGGAGTCCTACCGCTTGGGCTCCCACCAATCACAAGAGCGGTGGCCCCTTACCCTATGGTGCCCCTGCATGACTATTTCCAGAACTCCCATAGAAATTAATGGAACGACTTTGCACATACTCAAGTGCATGGGGCCCACCGTCTCCTGATTATTGGGGGATTCAGAGGTAGGGCCCTCACATATCTGTCCACAGGACAGGGGATAACGTTATATAACTGGAATACCCCTTTAAAATCCACAGTGCAGGTCAGTCTCATCCACTTTGCTTGTACTGTAATATGCTGAGGATATAGTGTCCCAAATCCGCAACAGTAAGTATGCAGCATATCCAGAGTTTGTGGTTTATTAGCCAAACCCACAAGTACATACTTTGTACTTTTTGGATCCACTCCTAGCTCCAAAAATGTCATAAAAACTGGCACAGTAACTGCATGTGTGGTTCCAGCTTTACATAGTAATATCTATCGCCTTGGCGGTTGAGCGTTTATCGCATGCATGTTTTTTTTCTCAACAGGTAACCATTTTTTTGCATTTTCTATGGGCTGGACCATTGCAGGCCATCGCAGTAACTGTGCTTCTTTGGATTGAGATTGGTCCATCGTGTCTGGCAGGAATGGCAGTACTCATTATCCTTATGCCCTTGCAAACCATTCTTGGAAAATTCTTCACATCATTGAGGTGATCATTTATTCTCAATAGTCTCTTCAAAAAGACACATTTGCCATAACATCAAGATCTTCCATATGAGAAGCTTTGTTTTCAGTTACTCTATTTGTCTTTATCCCCTTTCCACCCGTGATGTAATAGTATGTCATGGAGAGGGGATTGTTCCTATGAACCGCCATGCTGTTATGTCATGGTAATAGGAGCTGTCGCCAGAGGACGCTGGCTGTAACTGACAACCTATATCTAGCTGTAGCATCTGAGATGTTAATAACTCTTATCAGGGCTATAACCTTCTAGATGCCGTGGTCAGTAAAAGTAGTTTAACAGAAAATGGGAATTCTATCACCCCACTGGTACCCCTTTGACCCCTTGTCATGGTGCCTGGGTCTTTATAAAGGTCCCCATGTCTGACATACAGTATATGTGAGCCCGTGAAGACCTACATTGTGGGTAAGGTTGCCAGCCAGTAAAATACTGTAAACTGTAAATATCTGTTATCGGTGTAAATGTTATTCCCATAGAATAAACTTAACACATTATATTGATGTCAAGAAAATAATCCAAACAATCAATAAAAGTTGTTCAGTGGGCTTTAGATTATAGCACCAACATGCACTGTGCTTAAAAATCAGGTATACAGAGTAGATATAAATGACAATTTGAGATTTAGCAAACTGGTGTAAAGTAGAATTGGCTTAGTTGCCCATAGCAACCAATCAGACTCCACCTTTCATTTTCCAAAGGAGCTGTCCAAAATGAAAGGTGGAATCTGATTGGCTGGGTGGGTAGATTTATTTATTTATTTATTTTTATTACTGTGTACTGGAGCAGACACATGCACAGTAAATAACAAAAGCATCAATGTAATAGAGAACATGAGAATTTTATAGAGAGCTAGTTGGCAAAAGACCCATTTCCACAGTTAGATGATTAGGCCAGTTATCGGGAACAAACTTTTTTATGAATGCATGTTCCCGATAATTGCCAAGTGTAAATCTGCTGGTGACCAGCTGTCCAACAAGCAAAACGCTGAACCGATCGTTTATGTGGCACAAATAGAATTATTTGTAAGCAACACATCGCCCTATGTAAACTGTTGTGCTGCCGACAAACAATGAAGCCCTATGGCACTGAACAGTGATAGTAATGGTTGTTCCTCCACAGCAGTCGTTGCTGGGGAGGACGCAGAAATTGGAAAATAAAATCTGAATGAGCGGTCAGAGATGAAAACCAAAATAGAACAATGTCCAACCAGTCTGTCTGTGCCTATAGGCTGTAAAAGAGAAGTTGTAGATTTCATTCACATGGTCTTCTGTGTGTGTGTTTGTGTATAGATATATATTTTAATATTTTTGTATTCCCTTTTCCTTTAGGGGTAAGACTGCAATCTTCAGTGACACCAGGATACGAACCATGAATGAAGTGATATCTGGCATGAGAATTATTAAGATGTATGCATGGGAGCAGTCATTTACAGAGCTGGTCAATGACATCAGGAAGTAGGTGTTATTCTCCTCCAGTTCATGTAATGTTTGTATTACATATTATGAGCGCACAGTCATTGTTGCATTTCTCTCCCCTAAACAAATTTAACGTGTAACTGTTCTTTTTTTTTTTCTCTACTGTATATAGGGACAGTAATATACTATAGCTGTCCCTGTATACAGTAGAGGAGCTTCTGCTTGCCTGTCTGCATTGTCTGTAGTGAGCGCTTACCGCTCACACAGGCATCGCTCCCGGCGGCTGTTTAATCCACACTGCGCCAGGGGGAGCTCACTGACAGCACTGGCCATGCTGATCAGAGAGCAGGAAGAAAAGTACAGACATTTATTTATATATGAATTCATATTTGATCTATAATAACAGTATTTCCCCACCACTATATGAGGGAGCAGTGCGGGCAGACGCCCAACAGACCCAAGCACAGCCCGTCTACCTAATACAGCACTGTGCTGTTAGGAAGATAGATGTCCCTTAGCAACAGCTCTGAAAAGGATCGCAGATAAGGGGCATTTCAGCCCGATTTATTATCGGTGTCCCTACCCCAAAATAGAAATGACTGTTACACTTTAAAGGGAACCTGTCATCAACTTTATGCTGCCCATACTAACGGCAGTATAAAGTAGAGACAGGTGAGTTGATTTCAGCGGTCTGTCATTTATAAGTTAAAAATAAGTGGTTGCCGAGAACTGACATCACAATCATTGCAGACTAGGCCTGGAAAAGAGTCATGGCCACCTGAGAAGAGTCATGGTTCTTCATGAATTCCCGCTCTCCCTGCCCACCTGCTGATGACTGACAGACTTCTACCTAGTTTTCTCACTTTCTCTCTAGCAGAGAACTGTCAATCATCAGCAGATGGGCAGGGAGAGCAGGAGATTATGAGTAACCATGACTCTTCTCAGGTAGATTTGACTCTTTACAAGGCCTGGGCTGCAATGTTTATGATGCTGGTTCTCTGCAACCGCTTACAGTTAGCTCATGAGTGACACACCGCTGAAATCTGCTGCATTTCTGTCACTAATTTATACTGCCCTCAGTGAGATCAGCATAAAGTTGATGACAGGTTCCCTTTAAGCAAACACATTTATCACTTTTAACCCCATATATAAGAAAATAAACTCTGCCAAATATTTCAAGATTGCTGATATTTTGTTGCTTTTTGTTAGTTGTAGTTGTGCCACTAAATAGGAATTTTCATCCACACTTTGTGTTACTTACACAGTAATAACTGCTTCTATCCAGTTAACTTGTACCTTTCTTTTTACCATGGATCAGGGCTACCACACGGTTAAAGAGGGCCTAAGACTTATCTATTTTAGCTTCAACTACTTGTTTATCCTGCTACAAGTTATGAATGAATTACTAGCAATTTGCAATGAAGGTCCAGATGGGTGTTACCAGTTGGCACTTTGTCCCTGCACAGTTTGACACTACCCAATCAATGCTGCCAGTGTCAGACTGTGCAGGGACACACCCCAACTGATAACACCTGATTGACTGCAAAACTACCAGCAATTCATTTATAACTTCTAGCAAGAATAATAATTGTTATTTTATGGGGAATGCAGGTAGTTACTAAAATCAGATCATTAGAGGCACGCTTTATTAAGCTGCCGGGATGACATTGTCCTTGTTAAGACAGTTCACGGCAACTCGTATGCTACTTCCATTCGGTTAATGTAAATAATTTACCTTTTCTGCTCTCATTTATTGTAGGAAAGAAATATCCAAGGTCCTTCAAAGTTCTTATCTGCGTGGAATTAACTTGGCATCATTCTTTGTTGCAAGCAAAATCATCGTGTTTGTGACTTTTGCCACGTATGTTCTGCTTGGCAATGTTATCTCTGCCAGTCGAGTGTTTGTTGCCGTGTCCCTTTATAGTGCAGTGAGACTCACTGTCACTCTCTTCTTCCCCTCAGCTATTGAGAGGGTATCTGAGGCCAAGGTCAGCATAAGGCGGATAAAGGTATGCTTTCTTTAGCAGTACTCTGTACGTTATTGTGCACATCTACAAAAGCTTTTCTAAGTGAAGTATTTGTACAATGTAGGCATTAATTACCGAAAGTTTAAAAAGTGGGAAATTCAATTCTTTCAGTATTTCTCATTAAGTGCAAATACCTCTGTCTTTCTTTATTTCTTTTTTTTTTTTTTTTCTTCTATTGTCAGGATTACAGAATTCGCCTCATTTAAAAAAAATAGCAAGAATATTCCTTTGTACTCAGAGAGTTAAGAGACCTGGAATGCAGTCTCTCCGCTCTCCTTAGCAGCCGTTCAACGAGATCTCTGTGATCTTGCCTTATTATCTGTATATACTGACTGGGAGTGCACTAGAGCCAAGTGCTGCTTCTACAGCTTGAAATACTATTCAGCACTCGAGGAAACAAGGTCCAGATCTTTGTTAGCATAAAATAAAGGATACAAAACCCCTGAGCAGTTATTTTATTTATTTTTTTTATGGTGGCTTGTTGTCGCGTTTTTTGTACTCTTGATAAAGCCGCACCATTTGTTAGAGAGGACCATTCAGAGTTTTTTTTTTTTTTTTACTTAGTATCTCTATATAGAGAGCTGATGCTGTAGGAATTTTTTATTTTTTTTGAAACATCTGCCGCTACACAGCCAGGGAGAAGGAGACTTGTTCTCGTGAGATTTACCAAAGCAGGCTATGAAAGGAAGTTTATGCAGGTTTTCTTCACTTAGCGGAGTTCCTCCTTCCTTCCAACCCCTCCATCTTCAGCAGAGGACTGGGAAAGCTGGGTAGCAATCTCTACGAGGCAAATACTGGGGGCATTTAGGGCATATTGGTTATATAAAAAACATACTATTCTACTCTGATACACTGTGTAAATCTATCGTATGGTACCGGTGCAGGTGTTCAATTTAGTCACACAGCTTTTCCAGGACCCTGAATGGCAAGTTGGTCTAGCTACTTGAAGAGCTTTAGCACTATATAACTATGAAAATTTGAAACTCAGCAGTCTGGGAATGCTAGGTAACAACCTCTGCAGAGATGTAATGGAGTCCACATTTGGTACATACATTCTGTATACACATGGGGCACATTTATTAAGACCGTCTTTTAGACACTGGTCTTAACCCCTGAGCTGGCACTGGATCCACCTAGGTTATGAAGAGGAGCCGGCTTCCTTGCTGGCTTAAATTTAGACCATTTTCTAAGTCTAAGACAGGGTAGAAAATTATAAATGAGATGGGTCTGCCGGCCTCTTCCCCACCCATGCCATACCCCCTTTTTGACCTGGCGTGAGCAGGGGAAAAGTCGCAGATTGCAGCACAACAGATATCTGCCAGAAAATGGTGTATATCTGATAGTAAATGCTCCTGTATCTCCATGAGTATATACTATATACCAGAGATCTCAAACTCGTGGCCCTACAGCTGTTGTAGAACTACAACTTCCATCATGCCAAGAGAGCCTACAGCTATTGGGGCATGCTGGGAGTTGTAGTTTTGCAACAGCTGGAGGACCACGAGTTTGAGATCCCTGCTATATACATAGTTTGGATTCCAGAATACCTCCACATGCCTCCCAGCTACCCAGAGCTGCTGAAATGCAAATCTGCCCAATTATGCAGTGAAGGGCAGAATTATCAGTGTGTAACTGGGCAGATTAACTAACCGTAGTTACTGTATGCAATATGGGGGTCATTTATTAAGACCAGCATTTTAGACGCCGGTCTTAATAAAGCCCCTGCACTGGCGGTTGATCGCTGAAGTTATGAAGAGACACCTAGAACTTCCGAGCTGTCTTACATTTTGACCTTTTTCCTACGCCTAAGGCTACATTCACACGTCCGTATGTGTGCACATCCTGGAAAACGGTCAGTTTTTTGCGGATCCGTTGTTCCGCAAAAAGCTCCGTTTTTCCAGGACATCCGTTCCGTTTTTCTGTAAAAAGCGGAAAGGATGTATCCATATGTCATGAAGGATGAATAACATCTTTTTTTTTCAGCCCTCCTGGAACGGAATCCGCAAATACGGATGACATGCGGATGCCTTTCCGCATGTCTTCTGCATTTTTTGTGGATCCATAGACTTTCATTGTGCTACGGACCGCAATTCGGGAGAAAAGTAGGACAGGAGGATTTCTGTTTGCGGATCCGCGGAACGGAACAGATTAACGGATGCGGACAACATACGGTGCAATGTCCGTAGATTATCAGGACCCATTGAAATGAATGGATCCGCAAAATATCCGCAAAAACCGTCCGGAATTGCGGAACGGATGCGGATAGATTGCGGATGTTTTAAACGGACGTGTGAATGTAGCGTAAAACAGGTGTAAAAAATGGTAAATGAGACTGGCCTGCCACCTCGCCTCCTTTTCTGCCCACGCCACACTCACTTATTTAGACCAGGCATGAGTGTGTGTGTGTGTGTGGGGGGGTGGAGTGGGGGAGGTTGCAGATCGCAGTACAACTAACCATTCCACCGCCATCTGCACCTAAAATACACCTAATGTAGGCGTATTTCACTATAATAAATGACCCCCTATGTATGTACAATAACTGGTACTTTTGGTACCAAATCTCTTTTGTATCATTAGCAACTAGAAGATTCCTTCTAACTAAATGGCCATGCTTAATATGTAGACAAAAAGAATGCAGCCTAAATACAGCTCCCTACTCCCAAACATTTTCCTAGGCCAGTGATGTGACGTTTATCTGTCACCTGGTTGAGGTGCCAGCTTGTCCCCATAGAATGAATGGGGCTAAGCGTGATACCATGCACAGCTGCTACACAATGTACGGTTCTGTGCTTAGTAAGCTGTGAGAAGGCAGTGGCGCAGGTGTCTTCTCACAACAGGGCATGGGCAGGGCTCCCAGATGTTGGACCTTCGCTGATAGAATACTGATGGCCTATCCAGAAGATAGGTAATCGGTTAAACAAAATCCTGGAAAACCCTTTTAACTATGACCATGTTATGTGGACTGTGATTGCAGCACTGATAAGATTGTGTGTCGTATGGTAAGCTTCTAAAGGTCCTTTTACACGGGCCGATTATCGGCCCAAAAAATCGTTCCTAGGAACGCTAGTGCCGATAATCGGCCCGTGTAAAAGTGGCCCTAATCAGCCGACGAACGAGCAAAACGCTCGTTCGTCGGCTGATTGGATCTTTTGGTTTCTACAAAAGATCCAATCTGTCGGGCGCACATCGGCCTGTGTAAACAGGCGATGTGCGCCTGACAGTATGGAGCTTCCCGGCCGCACGAGTGATACAGCGATCACTCGTGCGGCCCGGCGCTCGATTCATCGGGCCGTGTAAAGGCTCCCTGCCCGAGCGCCGATATCGCTGATCGGCGCTCGGGCAGGGAGATACATTGGCCCGTCTAAAAGGGCCTTAAGCTAGAAGTATTAGGACAGAATGTATCGCTGGCCACAAACACTGGATTAAAATGAACCTACTGTAATACAATGAAAATGCAGTCCTGTTTGTGGGCAGTATGTGCAGAGTGAAATATACTGTAGCTTTGTAGGTATAACTTGCCTTTTATTTATTCACTTGTTCTGGGCTTAGTAATCCAGCGGATGGTCTTACCAGTGCCTGACTCTCTGTATGCATAGCCACACAAGGAAGGCTGAGGAAGCTGCATGTCAGGCAGTGATGCCTGTAGAGTTCTTCCAGTAGTCCCCTTCATACATCAGGCTTCATCTCCTTCATTTTTGCATTTTTTTTTTTTGTGCTTTGCATAATATGTTATTATATTAATATATTGCTCATTGAATTGCAAGTGTTACTGTGTGATCACGCCCTGTATAAAAAAAAAAAAAAATTGCCAAACCAGAGCCGGTCAAGCGGCCTCATGCTATCAGTTGGGGCCGCACTCTATACACTGTTCCTATTTTGTTTCCAGACAGCCTCACACATCAGTTGGGGTTGCATCTTTTGTATCTGACTGTCTCTGTTCTCTCCTGATGGTACAGAGTATCCTGTTGAAACACGCCAAGCAATGTGCAGAGTCATTTAAGCAATTAAACAGAGCAATTTGCAATTGGCTTTACAGTTTAGTTAGCATCAGGTTTTTTTTCAGGTATCAGTACTTCACTGACTGTGCTGGCTTACTTGAATAGGTAGTATATGTTTTTCTAACCTATTGCCAGGCACGGTCCCGGCACTACTTTGTTGTCCAAAGCTTAGTGGTGTATCTATAGGAGACAGTTCTCTCCACTACCCCTTTGGACCATATTCAGTGTGACCTACATAGAGGTTTTCTGCCTGTGATACACTAGGGTAGTCCTGTCCACTTAAATAAGCTGATTACTAAAGCATTTTTATTTTCTTTTAGTATTCTTTTCAGGCAGTCATTTGTCATGCACTGTATAACTTTATGACTTAATTAATGGAAATTCCTTTTTTATAACATGACACTGAATATCATTGCCTGAAGTTTCCAGATTACAGGGGACCACCCCTGCAGGTTCTCATTGTATTTGTGTTGACCCCTGTGTATGAATGTCTGTGTGTTTTATATTGCTATATATTGGTGGAGTGCATGCATCCTCCCTCTTTGTCTTTGTTGGTTGTACATAGTTCTTGTATTTGCGCTATACCCCCCCCCCTCCCGGGCCCATCTTATTGCTGTCTTGAGAAGGAGGGCTGTCAGTCACAGAGAAGGAGCGCCCACACAACCGTAGAACTATGTTTGTCTACTCAACTACTCCTGCTCCATAAAAAGCCACCCACAGATTACACTATATTTTTAGTGTGACAGGTTCACTTTAAGGTAGGCCAAACACAACATTTTGACAGGATCAAATTTAAAACACTCACTTTATCTTTATTAAATTAGACAGTACTATAAAAATCAGTCATAAAACAGGGCAGCGACGGATCCATGATGATAAGTGGTGTAACGATGGCTGTCAGTGGCGTGACTATAAATCTCGAAGTGACTGGACACCTCAGCAAATTTTTGACACCCCCCCCCCCTTTTCGTGACCGCAGTTGGAAAAGGTTAAAACCAAAGAACACACCTGTTCACCTTTATTTTTACTTCAACCTTGCTTCTAAATTCCAGTGTTTGGTTATCTGGTTCACATTTCAGTTAGAAGCGCCTTTGTAACCTAAGTTGGGCCAAAACTGAGGTTCTGTTTCACTTTTAATAGCCGACATTCATATATGTAATCAGGGCTGCCATCGTGTCCCTTCCCACCCTGGTAGTGCCAGGCTGCCGCTGCTGGTTGTATCTGGCTGGCGAAGGAAAAAAGGGGACCCCACGCCATTTTTAAAAAAAATTATTTAATTATTTTTGTAAAAAAATGGCATGGGGTCCCCCCTTTTTTTCCTTCGCCAGCCAGATACAACCAGCAGCGGCAGCCTGGCACTACCAGGGTGGGAAGGGACACGGTTATTGGCCCTTCCCAGCCTAATGGTACCAACCTGCAGCCGCCCCAGAGCCAGACCCTCAATTTAGAAGGTCCGGTCCTGCGGGTACCCGGCTCTTCCCGGACCCCTGGTGGCGGTGGGTGCCGAGGTAATAGATGTTGGGGTTAGTGCTGGCCTGCCATACCGGCAAGCACTAAGCCCAGTATTAGTAATCAGGGCCGTCTGTAGATAGCCGTAATTACTAAAACTGTAGTATTGTAAAAAAAAAAAATACACACACAAGTATAAAACATTTTATTGAAATAAACACTCCCCCAGACCCCTGTTTGACCATTTTATTAAAAAAAAAAAAAAAAAAGCTGGTCCGACGTAGTCCACTGAATCCGTCGTAGTCCTCTGCATTCACGACCCTGAAAAATAGAAAACAAACACACAAACACAGACCACTTACCTCTTCCTGCACTGGGATAATACACACAGCGATGTCACTGTACAGGGATAATAAAACACAGCGATGTCACTGTACAGGGATAATAAACACAGCGATGTCACAGTACAGAGATAATAAACACAGCAGCGATGTCACTGTACAGGGATAATAAACACAGCGATGATAATAAACACAGCGATGTCACAGTACAGAGATAATAAACACAGTGACGTCACAGATTACAGAGATAATAAACACAGCGATGTCACTGTACAGGATAAATAAACACAGCGATGTCACTGTACAGGGATAATAAACACAGCGATGTGTCATGTCACTGTACAGGGATAATAACACACAGATGTCATGATAATACACACTGTCACTGTACAGGGATAATAAACACAGTGATGTCACTGTACAGGGAGGGATAATACACACAGTGATGTCACTGTACAGGGATAATACACACAGTGATGTCACTGTACAGGGATAATACACACAGTGATGTCACTGTACAGGGATAATACACACAGTGATGGTCACTGTACAGGGATAATACACACAGTGATGTCACTGTACAGGGATATACACACAGTGATGTCAGTGTACAGGGATAATACACACAGTGATGTCACTGTACAGGGATAATACACACAGTGATGTCACTGTACAGGGATAAAACACACAGTGATGTCACTGTACAGGGATAATACACACAGTGATGTCACTGTACAGGGATAATACACATAGTGATGTCACTGTACAGGGATAATACACACAGTGATGTCACCGTACAGGGATAATACACACAGTGATGTCACAGTACAGGGATAATAAACCTCAGATCAACACATTGTGCCCCCATCAGACCTCAGGTCAGCGTCTTGTGCCCCCATCAGACCTCAGGTCAGCGTCTTGTGCCCCCATCAGACCTCAGATCAACACAATGTGCCTCAACACTCTGCACTTACAAGCATGTAACTGAATTTAATGGCAACTGTGTTTCCCTATTGAAAATGTTTATCAGTGTGTGAATAATAATAATATAACATGTAGCGTAAAAACATTAGCCTAGGGTAGGGTCCTGCCTAAAGAGTCTACCTTGTCGCGGTGGCAGGCTTACTAATCTTTTGGGCAAAAAAAGCAGTTGTGATATGCCGTAAAAAAGAAAGATGTAATGTGCTATGAGGAGGCTGCTGCATATTAAGCAAATCTGTAAAGTTTACCCGGAAGGAGGGGGGGGCCGTGAAATTTGCCTGTAGGGGGCCCTGAAATTCCTGATGGCAGCCCTATATGTAATTGTTGTAAACATGTCTGTGAGGAATTCTCCATGTTCATACTCTAAATTCCATGGTAGAGCATGGAAGATATGCATCACTTTTATTCTTCAGAAAGCTTATCTACCTGTGCCCAGTTCTTCTCAATACCAAGGCTAAAAGCTTTTATGAATGTAAAGCCTCATACTCGCAATCATAACTTTGGAATGTATTCATTTCAATGGGGTCACAAAAGATGCGAACAGCATCCATATGTCCGTTCCTCGGCCCTGCAAAAAAAAAAAGTCCTAGTTTGCAAACAAGAATTTGCATTTCTAACATGGTGCTGGACGGGGAAAAGGCAGGATGCACATGGCTGGTATCTGTTTTGTGGATCTGTGATTTGTGGACCGCAAAACAGATTCGGTTGTGTTCATGAGGTCTTAGTAAATGACTGAAACTGATTCACTCTTCAATGACCCCATATCCATTAATATATGGTCAAACAACAGTTTAAGGCCCCTTTCACACAACCGTATGCCCTCCGAGATATATGGTCCGTGAGTGGGCCATATGTCCCGGACCGGTATCGATCGTGCGACCTGGAGTGCACAGCATCATTGATTACAATGATGCTGTGCACGTCGGGCCGCCCGCGGGACTATTGTTCTGCACTCATATGGACTAATGACTAAGAATTGTAATTTTAAAAGCCAGTCTGACTAGCGGGACATCTTAAAGAAGAAACTAAAACAAGTCAAGTTGCTCTGACTTATGACTACTGATATTCTGATGGTGTAACCTGATGCCTTTTATACCTAGTATTGAGGTTTTAGGCTTACAACGTAAGGAATATAATAGGGTAACTTACGGAGAATGTAGCTGTTTCATGCCAACGCTGGTCTTTTCCATGCCCAGGTAAAGACATATCTGTATAGTACATACCCATGTCAGACTACGTTGTTTACTTCCAGACATGACATTAGCAAGGAACCTATTATGGTACTTTCCAACTAATGCCGTTATTTCTGTGTACATTATTGTCCCGTTAGATTGAAAATCAATGTGAAAACACATGCTCATTTATCAGTAGCTGTAATTTCAGTTTTAATTACAGTAACCTGTCGGCACATGTTAATCTACCAAACTGCTCACAGCGTTAGACTGGAGCCGTTAAAGCCAGTTTAAATAAATGTTTATAGTGATAGAATAAAACTTCATTATTCTGTTTCGGGAAGTTTGGAAGAGTCCTTAGGGTTGACCGGTAAACCTTTGTAAATTGTGCTTACTCTATATACTTTATTATTGGCTTATTATAAGTACAATAATGCTGGTTTTTGGTATGAAGTAATTGTATAAATGAGCAAGATGGGTCCAGATAAAATATTACCCTTATCTATTTAATTTATTGCATTTCAGAACTTTTTATTACTTGATGAAGTTTCAAAACCGGCAGTAGAAGAGCCAGAAAAAAATGAGGACAATCTCCTGGTGCAAATTCAAGATCTGACTTGTTATTGGGACACGGTAAGAAATTCTAGATTTCTAGTACTAGGTAAAAGGTAGTTAAAAGATTCTCCCAAAGTACATAGCAGTATAGAAACGTGTAATTATCTTGCTGTGATCCTGGTTTAAGTGTGCTAGTGGTTTCAGCATCCAACTACTGTTCATGGCTCTGCAGGAATCTATGAGAATCTACTCAGGAAATTGCAGTGTCCTCTTACACCCAATGTAGACTCTTTTCTGACACAGTCCATGGGGGCAGGACCCTCCTGGCACTGACTGTGTTTGAGGTTAGCTTCTACAATTTTAATTATCTTTTATCTCCCTGCTGCATCTCAAACTCAGGTCCTACTTTTCTCTTTCTGAAAACCTCAGTAGTATTGTTTCAATCTACTGGTTTATAAATACAGTATATATATCTATAAACTAGAGCATTATAAATTATTTAATAAAAATAATATAATATAAAAACTTTTTTTTTTCTGTAGAGTAAAAAAAATAGCAGCATAGATTAATTTTTTTTTCTGCTCTTTATTGAATAAATGTCACAACTATAGATGACTTTGCTATTTTCGGCACACCCATAGTAATGAATGGAGGATGACCACGCATGCATGGTCCGCTCTCCTCTTTTCCCCCTCTTGTTGCTACACTTTGTGTGTGTGTATTAGAGAGATTTTTCCCTAGCACGGCAAGAGTTAATTCCATTTCTGCTTCTGTTTACCAATTACCTCATCTATTGTTCTCTACAAATCTTGCTAGGTCTCTCTAGCTTGCTAGTGTCTGTTTAGAGCTATGATCTGTTTTTCTGCCTGTGAATAGACCTATGCCTGTTTCTTGTTCCTCTACCACCTGACCAGACCTGTGCACCAAACTGATCTTGTAAAGCCTTGCCTGACCTTGTTTCACGCGTTGAAACAAACTCTGCCAACCCTGACCTCTGCCTGTTTCCTGAATAAGTGTATTTCCTGATTCCTTGGTGCTTTGCATCAGTGTCTCTGAACTTAGTGGGTCATCAACCAAGCACACCGGATGTAGCGGCTTGGTGGCTTCCCTGCAGTGAATACCAGGTCTCTCTATCTGGGTTAAAGGGTGAAAATCAGGGGACCGCCAGGATAACTACCTCAGAACTAGCCCAGTGTCAGACTGGTTGGTTGGCACAGTGGGTCCACTTTACCCAAGTTATGGGATCTGACTCAACAGCGTGATCGGTATTAGTGACTGCTGGATTTGATGCACAACATGTCTTCCCACCTGAATGCGTTGACTGTTTCCTCAGCTGCACCTTCACCTCTGTCTCAAGTCTTGCCCGCTGGAGGTTCCAGTTTACACCCGTCTCTATCCCCACACTATGATGGATTTTCCAACCTGTGTCGTGGCTTACTCAACCAGTGCACTATTTATTTTGAACTTCAGCTACATCTGTTTTCTTCAGACTGGACATGGTGACCTTTGTAATTTTGCCCCTGTCTTGCGAGGCCTTCACCTGGGCTAATCTGTTATGGGAGAGAGGCGATCCTGTGACCAGTAATCTGAGGGTGGTCTTTTTGTCCGGCAATATGCCATACAATTCTGTACATTGTCCTCTGAGGTGACCTGGAGCAATGTGGCTTTAGTGGTATCATTCTGGGTGGGCTTGTCAGCTCGAATTGAGGAAGAACTGGCAGGTCGTAATGTTCCGGCTACTCTGGAGGGTTTGATCTCTGTAGCTACCCACATTGACCTTTGGTTCCAGGAAAGTGCCAAGGAAGTAGTCCAGATGCCAAGGTAGTAGTCCTGAGTTGATTTCTTCTTTCCAAAGACCTCTTTCCTCTTCACCTGCACCAGAACCTGTACAAGTAAATACACTCAAGTTGTCTGAAGAGTAAGGGTCTGTGTAGGCATTCCAACAACTTATGCTTGAATTGTGGCGCTAAGTGGCAATATGTGCTCATAAGGCAGCACTGCTGAGGTGAACACCACCTGTCTCCAAAGTTGACTTAACTAGTATCTTTGTCTTGTGGTGGGGATCCTTTGCTCAGCTGCTTGACTAATGAGGTAATCAATTTTTCTATATAGGTGTGCTGCTGAACTCCCTTCTTTGTCTGACCAATTTGCCTCTACAGATCTTGCTAGGTGCCTCTAATCTGTTTCTGCCTGTGGCCAAACCTCTGCCTGTTTTCTGGTTCTAATCTTCTGCCATATGACCTGTGCCTTTTCACCAAATTGATCCTGTGCCATCTACTCTGACTTTTGGATTGTTAAATGGATTTGCATGAACTTTGCCAGCCCTGACCTGTGCCTCTGTCCTGACTACAAGTATTGCCTGATTCCTCAATTCTTTGCATCAGTGTCTCTGACCCCATTGGGTCAGCAGCCAACCACACCAGGACTATTCCAAGAAGTAGTAGTCTGGTGTTTCCCCTGCAGTGAATGCAAGATCACCAAGATAACTCCCTCAGGACTAGCCAAAAGTCAGACCGGTTGGTTGGCACAGTAGGTTCACACTCACTATGTGTAATAGCCTGAATATCGGTCGATGTAAAAGGACCTTTATCGGGAATAAAAATGACTACAAATGCCCATCCCAGATAATTGCTGATCATCCATCAGACTAGCAAATGCTCTTTTGACCCGACCTTTATGCAGCACATAAAATCATAGTCTGTTAAACATGTGTAAACAGGGATGTGCTGCCAGCAAACATGAATCTAAGAATTAACATTCACAGTAACAGTATTTCATCTCCATACAGATGATTGCTGCATGTAATTGCAGCTCACATGGTGGGCAATGAGCTGGAATCAACGGTTCGTGTGTATCCACCCACATAAATTGGCCCAAAGATCAATCTGAGTGGTTTGTAGGCTATATGTGTAAACCCAGATTCACTTGCTGGTTTATTAATCTTTTATGTAACCATATGATTAAAGGGGTTGTCTCATCTTGCCTAATGGGGGCATATCGCTAGGATATGCCCCCATTGTCTTCTAGGTGCGGGTCCCACCGTTGGGACCCGCACCTATATCGAGAACGGGGCCCCGCAAGGTGGTGGCTGGAGGACTCTGGTCCGGCCACCACCAAGCCGGCTCCCCATAGAAATGAATGGGAGCGCATCGCGCTTGCGCGGCCACCGCTCCTATTCATTTCTATGGAGCCGACGGAAATAGCCGAGCCAGCGCTCGGCTATCTTCGCCGGCCACATTGAAAATGAATGGAGGCGGCTGCGCATGCGCAGTGCGCCCCCGTTCGCTTTCGGGGCCCCGTTCTCGATATAGGTGCGGGTCCCAGCGGTGGGACCCGCACCTATAAGACAATGGGGGCATATCCTAGCGATATGCCCCCATTAGGCAAGATGAGACAACCCCTTTAAGTTTTGAGCCAAGATGTTCAAAACAAAGACCTTGTTAATCTTTTTAGTAGAGGTTATTCT
Source organism: Rhinella marina (assembly GCA_900303285.1). Taxonomy (NCBI): domain Eukaryota; kingdom Metazoa; phylum Chordata; class Amphibia; order Anura; family Bufonidae; genus Rhinella; species Rhinella marina. The sequence continues at coordinate 251,868 of ONZH01021316.1, read as the reverse complement.
AATACCGTGTCCTGAGAAGTAGGTGCCTTGGTTCACTGATGGCCATCTCACTTACTTTTAATACTTGTTATAACTTGCACTACTGAGTGGTGGAAAAAATCATTAGGGCATGTCTTTACAGACATCCACGCTAACCTCTGTGCTTTTGGAAAGGATGTGCTGTAGATAATTGGCAAGGGATATGACTTGTCACTTGATAATGATCAGAGAGTGAAATTATTTGTGTCTCTGAGATAATAAAGCAATTGCTGTGACAGAAGTTTAAAGACGTTTTATGTTACACTCCAATGTCTGAGCACAATTTTGGTGTGTAGGAATAATCTAATCAGACCTACATTTTTTCTTTGGATGCCATTCTTCTTTTTTTCTTTTATTCTAAGTGAAGAAAATTCATCTAACCAGATAAATGTGCATTTATTTAATGTGCTGTTTTAAATATATTTTCTCGCTGATGTAGTGCTGTGATGTAAAAGACTGATATGCCATTATAAGTTTATTGGAAGTTAAAGAGTTATCTGTGTTAACAACCCCTATCTATATACCCTGGATTTCTGCCGGACCCCATTATGCCTGACTGATTGGGCCGGCGGGCATTCGGTTTGCATCCGGAAGTGTCTGTTCCGGAGAATTCTCCTGGAATCCGTGCACAAATGTGAATGTAGCCCTATAGTTTTTAATAAATAAAAATATATAGTACAGACCAAAAGTTTGGACACACTTTCTCATTGAAAGAGTTTTCTGTATTTTCATGACTATGAAAATTGTAGATTCACACTGAAGGCATCAAAACTATGAATTAACACATGTGGAATTATATACTTAACAAAAAAGTGTGAAACAACTGAAAATATGTCTTATATTCTAGGTTCTTCAAAGTAGCCACCTTTTGCTTTGATTACTGCTTTGCACACTCTTGGCATTCTCTTGATGAGCTTCAAGAGGTAGTCACCTGAAATGGTTTTCACTTCACAGGTGTGCCCTGTCAGGTTTAATAAGTGGGATTTCTTGCCTTATAAATGGGGTTGGGACCATGAGTTGTGTTGGGCAGAAGACAGGTGGATACACAGCTGATAGTCCTACTGAATAGACTGTTAGAATTTGTATTATGGCAAGAAAAAAGCAGCTAAGTACAGAAAAACGAGTGCCCATCATTACTTTAAGAAATGAAGGTCAGTCAGTCCGAAAAATTGGGAAAACTTTGAAAGTGTCCCCAAGTGCAGTCGCAAAAACCATCAAGCGCTACAAAGAAACTGGGTCACATGAGGACCGCCCCAGGAAAGAAAGACCAAGAGTCACCTCTGCTGTGGAGGATAAGTTCATCCGAGTCACCAGCCTCAGAAATCGCAGGTTAACAGCAGCTCAGATTAGAGACCAGGTCAATGCCACACAGAGTTCTAGCAGCAGACACATCTCTACAACAACTGTTAAGAGGAGACTGTGTGCAGCAGGCCTTCATGGTAAAATGGCTGCTAGGAAACCACTGCTAAGGACAGGCAACAAGCAGAAGAGGCTGTGTAGGCTTGACCAAGAAGGAGAGTGATGGGGTGCTACACCAGATGACCTGGCCTCCACAGTCACCAGACCTGAACCCAATCGAGATGGTTTGGGGTGAGCTGGACCACACAGTGAAGGCAAAAGGGCCAACAAGTGCTAAGCATCTCTGGGAACTCCTTCAAGACTGTTGGAATACCATTTCAGGTGACTACCTCTTGAAGCTCATCAAGAGAATGCCAAGAGTGTGCAAAGCAGTAATCAAAGCAAAAGGTGGCTACTTTGAAGACCCTAGAATATAAGACATATTTTCAGTTGTTTCACACTTTTTTGTTAAGTATATAATTCCACGTGTTAATTCATAGTTTTGATGCCTTCATAGTCATGAAAATACAGAAAACTCTTTGAATGAGAAGGTATTTTATAGAGAAAGAGATTCCAGTGTAACATACTTGCAATAAAAGTCTGCACGGGGGCAAACACTTTTCACAGCATCGGTAGCTCTTTTCAGAAGTGCTATTCTAGCAGAAACAACCATAACTACTTTTCCCATATGTCAATTCCATTAGAGTTGCTTTTGAAAACTTATTTCAGTCCTTCATCTAACATTTTGTTTTTATTTTGTTGCTGCCATCTACTGGTACTTTTTATGTTGGCTTGCTCAAAGAAGGACCTATGACTTAATCTTATGTGTCTGTTTTAGAAGTTAATTGAATTCCCCATAATATAACATTTCTGAAGCATGTTTTCTTATAACGCTTTGTTTTGCTGTTCCAATATTATTCCTCTTAAAAATGTATGAATACATTTAGAACTGGGTGGTACCAGTAAGGCTAGGTTCACATCTGCAACAGAATGCTATCACAATGGAAATTTCCTGGAAATAAGTTAAAAACTTCACACTGTGCCAAATGTATCCATGGGGCCTAATTTACCCATTAGATGGCAAGAGTGTCCTTTTAGCATCTTCTGAGCATGATTATGGTGGTACACTTTTCTATATAGTAGAGAAAAGGTATATCTGCAGCACTTCTGTATTCTGAGGCATCTCATTGTTTATCATGGGAACCTATGGACAAAATATGTATACATCAGAGGATTCTGACAAAAGTATATGTCTGGACTTTCACCTAGTGGAACCCTCAGGTCTTAAAGGGGTTGTCCAGGCGTTTTAATATACTATCCTCAGTATAGGTAACCCATATCAGATCGGTGGGGTGCCGGGTGTCAGACCCCCACCGATCAGCTATATGGGGAGACGCAGTGCTCAGGTGCTGTCTCCCCTTCCGTCTTTCTGTCTGCTGCTGCATGTCTGTGAGATAGCAGCAGGAAGGGAGACTGCACCTGCGCACGCATCTCCCCCTACAGCTGATCGGTGAGGGTGCCAGGTGTCTGAGTCCTGCTGATCATATATTGATGACCTATCCTGATGATAAGTCATCAATATTAAAAAGCCTGGAGAACCTCTTTAATGTCTTAAATAGGTTGTCTGGCAGTTTATAAATCTCTTAAGTGAGCAGACAGGCTTATAAAAGGAAAACAAAGCTTAGCTGACTTGCCGAATATCCCTCCGTTCCATAACTGCTGGCTGCAGGCTTGTTCCCCATTAGGCTACAAGTGATGACATCGGTCCATCATTCATGTGACCGCTCAGCGACTCACTCATTTTAGCAGTTGTGTGTATATGATTGACTGAGTGGTTACATGAGCGATGGGCGTGATGTCGTCATTCATGGTCAGCTGGAGTCCAAACCTATAGGGCTGTAATGTAGGGACCTTTAGCAGTTGAGTTAAAGTGTACCTAAACTTTCAAGTACATTTTTAAAAAAGTGTTAGAAATACCCTAAAATCATTTTAATACACTATTTCTTTTCTAATTTTAACAAAAATTAGTCCTCTGAAGTCCAGGCCTGCTGAAGTACTATTCACTCCAGAGCATACAGAATCTGTACACAGCAGCAATGTGTGCGGTATACGGATTCTAAATTGTACAATATATGAGCTCTGTTCTGGCAGGAGCACACTTCGCTGAAAGCTGTGCCATAGAATATCAGTGCAGTACAGGATATATGCAGAGCTATCAGCGGAGCGCAGCGAGGGCAGCTCGGAGCTGCAATGTGCTGTGCAGAGCTGAAACCTCGTCATAGAACATCAGAGCAGGGTATCCTGCTTTAGTAGGCAACAGACAAATAAGCAAGTTCAATGTGAGAAACTCGCAGCGTGTCAGTGTGATTTCCTGTTCTGACCTTTTCTCCTCGGACAGGATTGCACAGCATTATGATGATTCATAAGTCTGTGTCCCTGCGAGACCTGGAATCTATTGTATTACACACTGACCGCATTATGTCAGTATGATTCAATAGATTCCCAGACTCTCAGGTTACACAGCATTATAAATCATTAGGACAGAACGGGAAATCACAGAGCCACACGCAGTGAGTTTCTCGCACCAAACTTGTTAGTCTGTGTCTGGCCTTATTCTAAGACAGAGCTTTCAGCAGAGGATACAGGCAGGAGCAGGGAGATGTACACCTGTCGGGACAGTGCTCTATGCAGCGCATAGAATACAAATAAATGGGTGAGGTGTACGGATTTTCGCTGTTGTGAATACCTCTTCAATTTAGAAAAGAAATAAATTTATTATGAAAATGATTTTAAGGTATTTCTGACACTTAGAGGGTCATTTATCAAACTGGTATAAAGCAGAGCTGTCATAGTTGCCCATAGCAACCCATCAGATTATTCTTTTTATCTTGGGCCGCTCCTTTGGAATGAAAGGTAGAATCTGATTGGTTGCCATGGGCCACTAAGTCAGTTCTACTTTACACCAGTTTGATAAATGACCCTTTAATTTATTGAAAGTTTAGGTAAGCTTTTTTTTTTTTTTTTTCATGAGCCTGTGTGCTCCCCTGCAAATTTTAAAACTTGTTGGACAGCCCCTTTTATTTTCTTGTGGTAAATTGTTCAAAGTACGGATAAAATACTCTTAACAAATATGTATTTCCTTCCCAGACATTGGAAATGCCAACCCTCCAAAATCTCTCCTGTAGTGTGAGACCTGGGGAATTGCTGGCTGTAATTGGACCAGTTGGGGCAGGAAAAGTGAGTATTTTTTTTTTTTTTCTCTGAATACCTTGAAGCTGTGACTTTTCAATATAATGAAAATGCTGATCCTTTTGTAGGTTGTGTTCAGTCTTTACACTCGTGATGAAAGGGAATGCATACTATACGTACATTGATTGTCCAAATGCATTCCAGTTGGGTGATGACATGTCAGAGAAAACTGCTTGGGGTGTTACTTTTTTGTGAAGACACAATAGTCTGCTTAGTTTACCTTGCTGTATTGTGTTGTCTTGGTTTACTCTGTTGGTTTGATTTTTATTCTGATGAAAGGGAAAATAATACTGAACCCTGGCCTACAGTGACTCAATCACACTGTTTATTACCCTGTAATATATTACTGCCAATAGGTATTTTTATAGAACCTGTTATTATGTTTTATTATCATTGTGTTTGTTTTTTTGTCATTGAACTTGTGTCTGTCCAGGGTAAAGACCATTATTTCTACATAAACAAAGAAGTATTAAGTTAAACTTAAGACTTCAAAATGTGATGATGACAGTGGTTGTCACTCCAATCACTTTTCTACACATCTGAAATTCAGTTCTGTAGTTAGGCAGTGATATATCTCAACCAATATTGCAGTGCTGCTTGGAAGTTGTTTATGGCTTGGCCCCCCCCCACTGCATTGGCGCTGGTATAAATCATATACGGTAAGTCATTAAGAGTTCCTAATAAATACTTCCAATGGAAGGCTCTGACGTATATCACTTATATTATTTATACCACCCATGACACAATACCGTTGCATACCACCCCTATGGAGGCCAAAATGACTTTATTTTGGCCTTCTTTGTGAATGGAGCCCTATGGATACCTTTAACACAATTGCTGGAGCTTTTCCTGCTGTATATACTAAATATAGGGCTCTGATGCAGTGTGCACTGATCCTAAGAAACAGCTGAGTAGAATTTTTAGCAACTTGACAGAAGAGGACAACTCAAGGACTTACATTTATCACAGAGTTTAGCTTACATCACTTTGGGGGGGAAGTATTCTTAACATAATATTAAAGGGGCTCTCCACTGCTTTTATGCTGATGGCCTGTTCTCAGAATAGGTTATCGATATCGGATCGGTTCGGACACCATGCACCTCCACCGATCAGATGTTTCAGAGTAGAGTTGGACTACACAGCTCTGTTCGTTGTGCAATGAACGCTGCTGTCATTGAAGGGAATGAGCGCAACTCTTACAAGCTCCACCCACTGAACAGTGGGTGGAGCTTTGTCATTCCGGCCCCGATTTCTGGTGCCAGAGCTACTCAAACAGCTGATGGGCAGTGGTGCAGTGTGTCAGACCCCGGCTGATCAGATATTGGTATCCTGTGGATACACAATCCATATAAAAGATGTAGACAACCCCTTTAAGGCGCTGTAGACCTTCCTACCAACGGATTACTGTTGAAGGAAGTGGAAATCACTAAAAACCATCATTAATGCACCATTTTTAAATGTTTTATTTTCCTAAAATGATGAAACTATAAGACGACCATTACATATGTTCGTTTCTCACTGTCAGTCATCCCTTCTGAGTGCCATCCTGGGTGAGCTGCCAAAATATAAAGGCTTTGTGGACATCAGAGGAAGAATTGCGTATGTGTCACAGCAGCCATGGGTGTTTTCAGGCACTGTCAGAAGTAACATATTATTTGGGAAAGAATACAACCAAGAGAAATATGAGAGAGTCCTGAGGGTATGCGCGCTGAAGAAGGTAAGTTGTCATCTGGCTGCAGACTAGTGCTGAATGGTATTTACTGCATTTATCTGCGCTTTGTGATTTACTTTTTTGTTTGGAGACTAAAGCCGACAAAGCTGCTGTAATATACAGATTCTAGGGACAGATTTGCCTTGAGCTCTTCGCTGACACCAGAGACTGTTAAGAGCTCTCCATATCGTTGTGCAGTGGCAGCAGATATATACTGGCTGACATCTGTACTTGGTATGCAGATTAGCCAGCCACTTCCCTCCATTGCAGTAAAATACTGGGTCCGTTAGCACATCTTGACTTTGTAACATTTTCTAAAAGAAAAATTTGACACTGAACTACGGGCCAGCAGTGATTCTTCATGGAGCCCTTTATGTAGCTTGTTAGCAATTTGGAGATGGGAATGCATACACCTTTTCAGTACGGAGTGTATATGTTATGAATGATCCGTTCATATCACTTGACTGGTATTTGGGCGCAAGTTGTTGTTTCCCTGGATCTTGAGGCATTGCTTCCTGGTCAGATGACGTCTTTTCCCATATTCTATAGTCTTTGCTCCCCTATACAGTATGGACAGCATTGCTTTATTCTATCTTTTGATTCATTAGCTAGGGGTGGACTGGGAACTTGAAGTGGCCCTGGAAAAAAAAAAAAACACTCACGCACACTGCGGTTATACAATTACACCTTGCCCCACTGCAATTTCTGAGGTCATGTCACAAAGCAATGAAATGTTACCCTGTCACCATACAGGACATGCTGCAATTAGAAGATGGAGACATGACTATGATCGGAGATCGTGGGGTTACGTTAAGTGGAGGACAGAAAGCTCGCGTTAACTTGGCAAGGTAAGGAATTCCTTTGGGAATAGTAACACACCTTAAAGAACACGGCTTTATACCATACGTTCCATGAAAAATCATACAGAGATGTACAACCAAATTAAAGGGTCACCAGAACAGATGTCTTTGTCATAGATTTAAAAAAATCACTCCCCTTCCACTAAAAGTAACCTCTTTGTTATACAGCTATGCCATAGGACATCTAACATATACCCTAAGGCTGGGTTCACACTTGGATTAAGGTTTTCTTTTGCACTTTCAAGAATTTTCCTGTCAAATGCCAGAAGCAAAATGGAACCTGCCAGTCAGTGGGCTCAGTATTCACTTGAAAGCTGATCCAACATACATGTGGCTGTCCAGGGGCGGATTGGCCATAGGCCTTACAGGGAAATTTCCCGGTGGGCCGATGCCCAGGGGGCCACCTGGGCCGTTCTTATAACCGGCCAGTGGAAGGTTTTGGGGGATGTATTTTGTGATGGACTGTAGTATTTGGCTCTGTTGGGGTGGTATAATGTGCCACAATATGGTATTGCTGGCTCTGCCTTCCATCAGTTTGGACCTGACCACAAATCAGGGCCACTTGTAGTATTTTTTCCAGGGCCACTTTAAGTTCCCAGTCCGCCCCTGTGGCTGTCTCATTTATACATGGACACCGTAATGCTAGTTTGAACAGAGGTCTTCTTTGTTGGCTAACTTCCTTTAGAGCAGTGGTTCTCAACTCCAGTCCTCGGGACCCACCTGCCAGTCAGGTTTTCAGGATTTCCTTAGTTTAGACCAGCTGATATAATTAGCGTCCATCCATCAGGACTTACCACAGGTATTCATTCTGTGGGATATTCCTAAATCCTGACTGGCAGGTGGGTCCCGAGGACTGGAGTTGAGAACCACTGCTTTAGAGGGAATCTTTAACTTTGATCAGCCCCTGCCTGAGCACACCATGTAGATCACCAGGCTAATAAACTGGGCTCCAGGATTGAGCTTTCCTGTACAGTTATTCCTTAGGTGGACTGGTGATCCTTTGCACTATTTTTAGCAGGCTGCAGAGAGACAGAGTAAAAAGGAGAAGGTTTCAAATGAGATAACAAGGCACTCCTCTGTCCCCCCTCGAGCAGGTAGAGTGGCAGTCAGCATGGCTGCTACCACAAGATCCACCAGGAGCTAGCAGTCTGAATATTTTGCTGGGCAGTGTGACACACTCATGCCGGCAAGGACTAGAGGCAGGGCCAGGGTTGCCAACCTTCCTTTCAAATTTTTCTGGACAACTGGACCAAAATTTACGGACAGCCCAAATTTTTTACGGACATGTTAAACCACACCCCCTTTTAGAGGACACACCCCTTCCACGCCCCAGAATAAAGAGGATTGTTCAGTATTTAAAAATAAAATATGGCAGATGGAAAAGAAATCCACAATTCTCAGCTGTTCCCTCCCTGCCATTGAATGCTTTGTTTATATGGCTGCAGTGATGATGCCTGTGACACGCTGGACTTTCTGGCATCATTGCTGCTGTCACGTAAACAAACACTGACAGGGATGTAATGGAAAAGTGTGCAGATCTGTCACAATGTTGGTGATGTGCACACTGATGTGCAGGTGTATGGCATGTGACCACTGCAGCCAGTTCTCAGCATTAGAGCACTGATTGGTGATTGGCTGCAGCAGTAACATACCATATACCGGCAAGTTCTTGCTGAATAAACAGGTGACACATATTTGGACAGCACCACATACCTCTTACATCCAGTGACGTCTTCCTGATGTAGATCTTCTCTTTTCTGATCTTCTCTATTTGGCCAACACCACCATGACGAGTTCTTTCAGCCCCATCTTCTCTCTGCAGAGTTTGACACAAAGACACCTTAGATTACCCACTTTTACTGTTATCCTGCTGATACCTAAAATACTGCGGCCACTGTGCTCCCCAATGTCCCCAAATACTATACTGTAAATGCCATATAAGTGCCATATAAGTAGGACCCCATATAGTTACCATGCTCCCCAAAGTCCCACTGATACTAATAATTCTCTCCCAGAGTGACCTCATTAGTAATAGTGCCCCAATAGTGATAATGCCCCACAAGTAGCCCTTTTAGCAGTAGTGCCCTCCATATTATGCTAATAATAGTAACACCCCCAATAGTACCCCTGGTAGTAGTAATAGTTCCCCATAATAGAAATAATTTTTCCTATAGTGCCTCCAGTAGTGCTCCCAGAAATAATAAGGATCCGCTGTAATGGTCCTAGTAATTATAATACCTGTTATAGCGCCCCCAGTAGCTTAAACTGTCCACTTTTGTGCCTCCAGTAGCTTAAATGGTTCCCTCTAGTGCCTCCAGTAGCTTAGGTAGCCTCTTATAGTACCCCCAGTAGTTTAGATAGCTCCATGTAGTGCCCAGTAGTTTAGCCCCCTGTAGATCAGAAAGTCCTTTTAGTGCCACAGTAGTTCAGTAAGCCCCCATAGTGCCTCCAGTAGCTTAGGTAGCCTCTTATAGTACCCCAATAGTTTAGATAGCTCCATGTAGTGCCCAGTAGTTTAGCCCCCTGTAGATCAGAAAGTCCTTTTAGTGCCACAGTAGTTTAGACAGCCCCCTGTAGTTCAGTAAGCCCCCATAGTGCCTCCAGTAGCTTAGGTAGCCTCTTATAGTACCCCCAGTAGTTTAGATAGCTCCATGTAGTGCCCAGTAGTTTAGCCCCCTGTAGATCAGAAAGTCCTTTTAGTGCCACAGTAGTTTAGACAGCCCCCTGTAGTTCAGTAAGCCCCCATAGTGCCTCCAGAAGTTAGATAGCCCACCTTACTTCAGATAGTGCCCTAAGTAGATTTCGGTAGATAGCCCCATGCAGTTCACCAGTAGTTAAGATGGCCCCATTGAGTTCCCCCAGTAGTTTAGAGAGCCCCTTTTAGTACAGATAGCTCCCAGTACAGATAGCCCCCTTTAGTACAGATAGTCCCTGTAGAGCCAAAGTTGCTTAGATAGCTCCCTGTAGTTCAGCTAGTTCCCATAGTGTCCCCAGACATTAGATAGCCCCCTTTAGTACAGATAGCTCCATATAGTGCCCCAGCAGTGAAATAAAAACCAAAATTACATACTTACCTGATTCCTTAAGACAGTTCTCCATGCCATTCCTCCATGTAGCTCTGTCCAGGCGCAGGCGGCGCGCGGCATGATGACGTCATCACGTCTGTGCTGACTGACTGTGCCTCTTCCTCTCCGCCTCAGCACAGTAGATGGCTGGCTCCTCCTTCATTCTGCCGACAGCCCGCCCGCTCCAGGTAACTTGAATCTTGCGCGCATACAGCGCGTTGGCACGCCCCCTCAGAGCAGCCGGGAGCGCTGCCGGAACTTTCTCTGCATTACCCGAACAGTCTGTACTACGCACGCATGCGCAGTACAGACTTCGGGTTTTCGGCAGCAAAATTAACGGACGCTGTTTTTTTCTGCCGGACACTACGGACGGCAGAGAAAAACAGCGATTTTTTGCGGACTGTCCGTAAATCTACGGACGGTTGGCAACCCTGGGCAGGGCAGTATGGCAAAACTGCAGGGCATAGTGCATTGCCACAACTTTCCTGAGGACACAGAGTTGACAGTGACTTTTGTGATCTACTCAGGACCTGTGGACTTTTTGACTGTTTGCCAACCTTGTATAGTCACAGGTTTTATTTCATAGACTTCAATGGAAAAATCAATTGGATCTGTGTGTATATAGAGCAGTGCAATACCTGCATATGAGTACACAAAGTATTGTTTTTCCTCCCTAAACTGCAGAACATTCATAAAATAAAAACACTAAAAAAAGTGTCTTCTGCCCAATTATTCGACACACAGAAGAAAATAAAGCACTACATGAAACATCAGCAGTGCAGTTTATGCATCCAAACATTTTAGACGCTGGTCTTAATAAAGCCCCATCACTGGCGGAGGATCCAGCGAAGTTTTGAAGAGGCGCAGGACTCTCCATAACTTCAGTGCACCCAGCACCAGTCTAAATGTAAGCCAGCTTCCAAGCTGTCTTACATTTAGACCATTTTTCCCGAAAACAGGCGTAGAAAATGATGAATGAGACAGGCCTACCAACCCGTCCCCTTCCCCACCCCATGCCACACCCACAATTTTACACCTGGTGTGAGCGGGGTAAAGTCGCAAGCGTATTTTCGATTAGTGAATGACCCCCTTTAGCCTTGTATGGTAATGCTCATCCGCATGAGACCTTTGTGCTAGACTTGCATGGTTTTATGTTTTCTTTGCTGTTCTACAGGGCTGTATATCAGGACGCAGATATTTATTTGCTGGATGATCCTCTGAGTGCTGTGGATGCTGAGGTTGGAAGACATTTGTTTGAAAAGTATGTATATTCTTTATTTCCACTTACTACATAACTGTTTGTTGCCATCCGTTCTTGGTGTTATTGTCACTTGGGTAACAAGTTGTTCCTTTTGTATATTGTGATGTAAGTCATGAAAATGGTAAATGAGGTTCACTTGTGCAACTGGGTACAAAAAATCTGCGTGCACCATGTGTATTTTAGGGAGTAAAACTAGTAGAGTTGAGAAGGATGTGGGTGTACTTGTGCCATATAAATGGCTCATACAAAAGATGGGGAAAAGTTTTTCCATATAAAATCCCCTCTCTCCATTTCGGACACTACAATGGTCCAGCTCACTTCCAAAATGAGCCAGGGGCCACCAGACGTGTGTGTCTAAAACATTTCAGCGAACCCTACTGTGTATGGGACTCCGAAGCAGATGGATGGTCGCTCTGCTAACAAAGTCCACTGATTGGCAAAAAGTTACCTTCTCCGATGAGTCATGTTTTCTGCTTCATCATACAGATGGGGTATTGTTCTTTGATGTTTCTTGCCTGACAAGCCAAATACCCTGCAACCACTGCCGGAAGAACACAAGCTGGTGGTGGCAGCGTTATGATCTGGGGAATGTTTTCTTGGCATTCTCAGGGACCACTGATCCATGTGGAAAGCACTGTCAACCAATTTGGGTATGAATCCATCCTTGGAGATCACGTACACCGATACATGCTCGTTGTCTTCCCTGAGGTGGATGGGATCTTCTGGAATGGCAATGTTAGAAATGTCTGACGTTGGTCGGAAGAGCATGACTAAGACTTCCAAGTACTACCCTGACCCCCTTATTCCCCAGACTTGAACCCACCTTACCATCTGTGGTACTACCTCGATGTTGTTAGCTCTATGGCTCCTCCACCACACACCCTCCAGCAGCTGTGGGATGCACTGCAGTCTACATGGCTCCAGATACCTGTGACAACCTACCAGGACCTTATTGAGTCACTCCTAACCTGTCTAGCTGCAGTCCATACTGGCTACAGTGGTTATTCCAGATATTAGCTGGTGGTAATAATAATGTGGTTGATTGTGTACATCCAGTAGCGTAAGCTCAACCACCAGTAAACTGGGATCTGGCCATGTTTCCCAGAATTACCACTCATGTTTATAAATTGTCACTGAATGTGTCATTTATTCCTTTTGCCCATTCCTCGAATCTCGCATCTTGTTTGCGTCCTGAAGTTTGCCACTGCCTCTGGTCACAATTTCTGTTGCTTGCTTTGATGTTTTGTTTTCTCCTCTAAACAGCAGTGTTATCTAAAGAAATTCAGACATTTGTTTTCTTGACACAGACAGAAGATTTCTGATGTCTATGACAATGCTCAGAAACTTACTTTGATGATTAGTTTCCCTCTCACATTCCCACAAAGTGAACCGATGCTCAATTCCTTGATTATGCCGTGAAACACTTTGACTATACAGAACGTATTTGTTACCCGTCGAGGCCCTGGGACATAAAACATTTATCGGTTCAGCAATACTGTAAGGATTTGCACATGAAATGTGTCAAACAAAGTGCTTAAATTCAGGCATGGTGACTCGTTATCTCAGACTTTTTTTTATATTTCACATCTGAATATAAGGCAAGAGACAAATGAAAATCTCTTTATCTCCAATCTGTCAAGAATCCTTTTAAAATAGAACATTTTTTTTCAATTTTTGTCCTCTGCGCTGGAAATGTATCCTCATTCACTCTACATATGTGTATTTGAAAGTAGAACTTCTGAAAAATAATGGTGATATTGCATCAATTCTTCTGTGTGGCCCTGACATGGGCTCTGTGTTTAGTTGGAGATTCTGGTCTTTACTGGTTTCCACTCTATCACATTTATGTAGGAATTCAATGGCCTTCAGAGCTGTGTATTGTGAGAACACCGAATGAACCTTGATCTGCCTTTTAAAAGTAGCATTATGAAGGTGAATTGATTTCTGCTACTCATTTCCAAGGCCATTAATACAGGCCTGAATTTTTTTGCTGAGATTCTTTGTATTGTGGGTTTTGATTGTAATGTTTGTTCCCTATGAGAAGTCTTAAGATACTTGGAATTAAAGTTTTTTTGTTAATATTGCTTTATTTTTTGTCCGCATCTTTTATCTGACTCTCTATTACGGTTCTCAGTGCTGGTGTTTAATGCGCACCCAACATGTGTAATAATGTTGTAATGAATCAGAACGTTCATGAGAAAAACCACCCGTCTATCTGCCACCTTCAGGGTATACTGGTTTCAGCAAATAAAACGTATAATGGAGAGTGAAGAATTTTTCTTATATACTTCATCAATTCCTCACCGTTTTTGAGATCTCTCCTTGTAGTCGCTAAATGGGAACCTTTAGGGTACGCCACATGTGGTGTAAATGCTCCGGAATTTTCGGTGCAATTTCATGTGGAAAATCTGCAGCATTTATAGTAGTAGCGTAGTATAAGAGATATTAAAAAAATCTCATCCACACATTGAGGGCACAAAGGTGCACAACAAGATCTATGGTAAGTGCTCTCTGATGAAGGTTGCACCTATGTGTACACCACTTGACAAAGAGAGCGTTTCCCCTTAACAATCACCATATAGCGTTTTTGCGGGAGTATTTGAGGGGACTGCCACTGATGCGCCGCCTTTTTACAATGACGTTTCTTAAGAACAGTGCAGCACTGTGCCCCTTCAATCGCAATGACAGTTGCTAACAGTCTCGGCACTGGCCGTTTAAGTGGAAACAAATGAAGTTGGTCTCTGATCATTTTAACCCCTTACATGCCACAGTGACTAGTGACTGTAGCATCTAAGTTGTTTGGCACAGGGATTATTTATCTTTTGATTAATAAAAGTAACTTTTTAATTACTAGTATTTCTTATTTGATTCATGTTAATAGTACCTTATTTAAGAATGGGATGTGTAATCCTTGACATTGCTGGAAAGTTCTTTTACAAATAAGACCAATTCACATTGTGAGCAATGAAACGTAACTCTTGATACAAGCACAATGTCAACTTTATCTGTCAGTAGATTTGTACCTATGAAACTGGCTGACCTGTTATATGTGCACTTGGCAGCTAAAGGCATCTGTGTTGGTCCTATGTTCATAGGTGCCTGCATTGCTGATTGCTGCTATTTTTGAATATATGCAAATGAGCATATAGGAGCAACGGGGGTGTTGCCGTTACACCTAGAGTCTCAGCTCTCCGTTACTCCTAGAGGCTCTTTTGCATATGTTTAAAGTGTAACCATTGTTTATGTTTAATATAGCGTAGGCATATGGAAGTTAAACATATATTTTGTAATGTACCGTATTTTTCGCCCTATAAGACGCACCGGCCCATAAGACGCACCTAGGTTTTAGTGTAGGAAAATAAGAAAAAAATATTTTTCAGCAGATCCTCTTATCAGACTGCCCATAAATTTAAGGACATCACATCAGACCCCCATATCAGCCCCCTGTGCCCCCATACCATCTCACTGTGCTCCCACCAGACCTCAGATCAGCAGAATGTGCCCCCATCAGACCTCAGATCAGCAGAATGTGCCCCCATCAGACCTCAGATCAGCAGAATGTGCCCCCATCAGACCTCAGATCAGCAGAATGTGCCCCCATCATACCTCAAATCAGCAGAATGTGCCCCCATCAGACCTCAGAGCAACAGTATGTGCCCCCATCAGACCTCAGAGCAACAGTATGTGCCCCCATCAGACCTCACATCAGCAGAATGTGCCCCCATCAGACCTCAGATTAGCATATTGTGCCCCATCAGACCTCAGATTAGCATATTGTGCCCCCAACAGACCTCAGATTATCATATTGTGCCCCCAACAGACCTCATATTATCATATTGTGCCACCAACAGACCTCATATTATCATATTGTGCCACCAACAGACCTCATATTATCATATTGGTGCCCCCATCAGACCTCATATAACCATATTGTGCCCCCATCAGACCTGAGATTAGCGTTTGTGCCCCTTCACACCTCAGATCAGCGTCTTGTGCCCCTATCAGACCTCAGATCAGCCCACCCAGCCACTTAAAGACCATACTTACCTGTTCTGCGCTGCCGCTGCCGTCCGGTCCCACGCTCCGCGCTCCTTTCTCTTCCCTGCCGGCACGCACTATGACCTGACGCTGCAGCGGGTGGGCTGATCTGAGGTCTGATGGGGGTCCCTACGTACAAGTGAGCGCTTCCTTATGGAAGCGCTCACTTGTATTCGCCCTATAAGACGCACCGCATTTTCCCCCCTACTTTTGGGGGAAAAAAAGTGCGTCTTATAGGGCGAAAAATACGGTACTTTATTAGAGAAAGATGTTTCTTTCTACTAGAAAACAGGGGTCTTCTTAGTAAAGCTCTAACAGTGTTGCTAAGGAGAATCTGTCTGCAGATGCCTGTGTGTTACATACAGAATCTTCCAGCCGCTTATTGTCACTACCCCAGTCCCTGACTATGTACATGTGGGCTAACTATCACTGTCAATCATCCAGACTATCTGACATGTTAAATACAGGCGTCTTTAGTGCTTGATTAAATACTGAAGACTGTAAAAGACTTATATACGGTGATTTACTGATCGGTCATTTCCTGTGTGTCGAGAAGAACCAGGAATTGGAGACCAGCAGGGGAGCATTGAAACCGGAGAAGTGGTGGATTGTAAGTTATATATATACAGTACAGATCAAAAGTTTGGACACCCCTTCTCATTCAAAGAGTTTTCTGTATTTTCATGACTATGAAAATTGTAGATTCACACTGAAGGCATCAAAACTATGAATTAACTCATGTGGAATTATATACTTAACAAAAAAGTGTGAAACAACTGAAAATATGTCTTATATTCTAGGTTCTTCAAAGTAGCCACCTTTTGCTTTGATTACTGCTTTGCACACTCTTGGCATTCTCTTGATGAGCTTCAAGTGGTAGTCACCTGAAATGGTATTCCAACAGTCTTGAAGGAGTTCCCAGAGATGCTTAGCACTTGTTGGCCCTTTTGCCTTCACTCTGCGGTCCAGCTCACCCCAAACCATCTTGATTGGGTTGAGGTCTGGTGACTGTGGAGGCCAGGTCATCTGGCGTAGCACCCCATCACTCTCCTACTTGGTCAAATAGCCCTTACACAGCCTGGAGGTGTGTTTAGGGGTCATTGTCCTGTTGATAAATAAATGATGGTCCAACTAAACTCAAACCGGATGGAATAGCATGCCACTGCAAGATGCTGTGGTAGCCATGCTGGTTCGGTATGCCTTCAATTTTGAATAAGTCCCCAACAGTGTCACCAGCAAAGCACCCCCACACCATCACACCTCCTACTCCATGCTTCACGGTAGGAACCAGGCATGTAGTGTCAATCCGTTCACCTTTTCTGTGTCGCACAAAGACACGGTGGTTGGAACCAAAGTTTGCTCTCAAATCTCAAATTTTGGACTCATCAGACCAAAGCACAGATTTCCACTGGTCTAATGTCCATTCCTTGTGTTCTTTAGCCCAAACAAGTCTCTTTTGCTTGTTGACTGTCCTTAGCAGTGGTTTCCTAGCAGCTATTTTACCATGAAGGTCTGCTGCACACAGTCTCCTCTTAACAGTTGTTGTAGAGATGTGTCTGCTGCTAGAACTCTGTGTGGCATTGACCTGGTCTCTAATCTGAGCTGCTGTTAACCTGCGATTTCTGAGGCTGGTGACTCGGATGAACTTATCCTCTGCAGCAGGGTGACTCTTTCCTTTCCTGGGGCGGTGCTCATGTGAGCCAGTTTCTTTGTAGCGCTTGATGGTTTTTGCCCAACACAACTCATGGTCCCAACCCCATTTATAGGGCAAGAAATCCCACTTATTAAACCTGACAGGGCACACCTGTGAAGTAAAAACCATTTTAGGTGACTACCTCTTGAAGTTTATCAAGAAAATGCCAAGAGTGTGCAAAGCAGTAATCAAAGCAAAAGGTGGCTACTTTGAAGAACCTAGAATATAAGACATATTTTCAGTTGTTTCACAATTTTTTGTTAAGTATATAATTCCACATGTGTTAATTCATAGTTTTGATGCCTTCAGTGTGAATCTACAATTTTCATAGTCATGAAAATACAGAAAACTCTTTGAATGGGAAGGTGTGTCCAAAGTTTTGGTCTGTACTGTACACTACTCACAAAAAGTTAGGGATATTTCTCTTTCGGGTGAAATTTATAAAAAACTTAAAAAGTTCTTGCTACAGTGATATTATGTCATGAAAGTCGTGCATTTAAGTACAAGCATGCAATGGTGATTTCCTCATCTCAATTTATTTAAACAAAAGACAATAGCAGTGGTGGGTATACCCCCACAAAAGTTCTGTGGCTTTTATTTCAATAAAGTGTTTGAGATGAGGAAATCACTGTTGCATGCTTCTACTTAAATGCTCTACTTTCATGATATAATATCAGTGTAGTGTGAACTTTTTACATATTCCATAAATTTTACCCGAAAGCCCAATATCCCTAACTTTTTGTAAGTAGTGTATTTATTTGTGTGTGCGTGTGTATGTATGTATGTGTATTTGCGTTCTGGGTGAATAAAAACTTCACTTTTTTTTCAAATTTTGGAGTGCTGCCTCATCATCTGATTCTTTGGATTAACTGGTGAACAACCTAGAACCAGGAGGGATTGCACCCGCCTTACTTTTATGCTGTGCTGCTGTTCCTTGGACATATACAGTGCCTTGCGAAAGTATTCGCCCCCCTGGAGCCTTTCAACCTTTTGCCACATTTCAGGCTTCAAACAAAAAGATATAACATTTTAAATTTTTGGTGAAGAATCAACAATAAGTGGGTCACAATTGTAAAGTGGAACGAAATTTATTGGATCATTTAATCTTTTTGTGTAATAAAACTGAAAAGTGTGGTGTGCAAAATTATTCGGCCCATTTACTTTCAGTTCAGAAGTTGATTGAGGATATCTGAATGACCCAATGTTGTCCTAAATGACTGATGAAGATAAATAGAATCCACCTGTGTGTTATCAAGTCTCCGTATAAATGCACCTGCTCTGTGATAGTCTCAGGGTTCTGTTTAAAGCACAGAGAGCATCATGAAGACCAAGGAACACACCAGGCAGGTCCGTGATACTGTTGTGGAGAAGTTTAAAGCCGGATTTGGATACCAAAAGATCTCCCAAGCTTTAAACATCCCAAGGAGCACTGTGCAAGCGATCATATTGAAATGGAAGGAGTATCAGACCACTGCAAATCTACCAAGACCCGGCCGTCCCTCTAAACTTTCATCTCAAACAAGGAGAAGACTGATCAGAGATGCAGCCAAGAGGCCCATGATCACTCTGGATGAACTGCAGAGATCTACAGCTGAGGTGGGAGAGTCTGTCCATAGGACAACAATCAGTCGAACACTTTACAAATCTGGCCTTTATGGAAGAGTGGCAAGAAGAAAGCCATTTCTCAAAGATATCCATAAAAAGTCTTGTTTACAGTTTGCCACAAGCCACCTGGGAGACACACCAAACATGTGGAAGAAGGTGCTCTGCTCAGATGAAACCAAAATCGAACTTTTTGGAAACAATGCAAAACGATATGTTTGGCGTAAAAGCAACAAGGCTCATCACCCTGAACACACCATCCCCACTGTCAAACATGGTGGTGACAGCATCATGGTTTGGGCCTGCTTTTCATCAGCAGGGACAGGGAAGATGGTTAAAATTGATGGGAAGATGGATGGAGCCAAATACAGGACCATTCTGGATGAAAACCTGTTGGAGTCTGCAAAAGACCTGAGACTAGGACGGAGATTTATCTTCCAACAAGACAATGATCCCAAACATAAAGCAAAATCTACAATGGAATGGTTCAAAAATAAACCTATCCAGGTCTTAGAATGGCCAAGTCAAAGTCCAGACCTGAATCCAATTGAGAATATGTGGAAAGAGCTGAAAACTGCTGTTCACAAATGCTCTCCATCCAACTTCAGAGAGCTCGAGCTGTTTCACAAGGAAGAATGGGCAAGAATTTCAGTCTCTAGATGTGCAAAACTGATAGAGACATACCCCAAGCGACTTGCAGCTGTAATCACAGCAAAAGGTGGCGCAACAAAGTATTAATGCAATGGGGCTGAATAATTGTGACCCACTTGTTGTTGTTTTTTTTACCAAAAATTCAAAATATTATATCTTTTTGTTTGA
Organism: Rhinella marina; assembly: GCA_900303285.1. Taxonomy (NCBI): domain Eukaryota; kingdom Metazoa; phylum Chordata; class Amphibia; order Anura; family Bufonidae; genus Rhinella; species Rhinella marina. Next base: position 232,214 of record ONZH01021316.1, on the reverse strand, counting down.
AGCCTGAAATGTGGCAAAAGATTGAAAAGTTTCAGGGGACCGAATACTTTCGCAAGGCCATGTATGTATGTATGTTGTGTGTGTGTGTGTGTGTTGTGTGTATGTATATGTGTGTGTGTATGTATGTATGTATATATATATATATATATATATATATATATATATGCAGAAAAGTACTGTGGCACTTCCAGTGTGTTGAAAAAAGTAATGTCCTTTATTCACCCATGCAACGTTTCGGTCTGCTTACTGAAACCGTTATTTATTTCCTGGTTCTTCTCAACACACAACAATGACCCCGATTAGCATGACCTGTATAATTTTTCTTAAGCTTATACTTAAATATATTACCTTGACTATATGTGCATGAAACAGTTTGATTGTTGTAATTCTTAAACAAATGACAAAGATTTACCTTATTTTTTCCTTAGATGCATCAGTCAAGCTCTTCGCAAAAAGTTATGCATTTTGGTGACCCATCAGCTACAATATCTGAGTGCAGCTAAGCAAATTCTCATCCTGAAAGAGGTACATTTTATCTTAATCATTCTGTATGAATTTGTGAGAACACCTCCCTATGCCTAGATAACATTAATGGCAAATTGAAGTACTGTTGGGGCCCTTTAAGGCTATTTCCATCGTGTTATGGATCCTTTACAACACAAATAATGGACATTTATATGTATGCCAGGGATCTCAAACTTGGCTGGATATATGGGCCACACATAGAAAAAATTTCCAGTTGATGGGCTACAATACAATACACGTGTGTCGCACCTGCCCCTAAGCTTCACCTCAGCAAGACAACCCCCGGGAATGACACCACAAGCTCCCCAGACAGTTCAGAACAGTGGAGTGAGAAGAGAGGTTTCACAGCTTTTTTGTTACATTCTAATTAGTTTAGAATGAGCGCTACCACAATGTACTAATGAGAGATACCACAATGTACTAATGAGAACTACCACAGTAGAAGCGATCATTAGTTAAGTGTCCCCATTTGAGGTATCACGTACCACACAAAACTGCCCAGACCCCTGACGTAAGTGATTGCTGTCTTTGGTAGAATTATAGGAATGGTTTACTTGTGTCAACTTTAAGCTAACTTGAAAAAATAACATTCTTCTAGTTTAGCGGAGAAATGTTGAAATTGTATTTTCTTACTTCAAGGGTCAAATGGTAGGAAAGGGAACATTTTCAGAGCTTCTACGGTCTGGTGTCGATTTTGCTTCTTTACTGAAAAGTGGAGAGGAAGAGCAGTCCCCAACCCAAGATGGGCCCCTAGTAAAGTCAGCCAGGAACCGTACCTTCTCCGAGTCATCCGTCTGGTCTCAAGACTCCTCTGTCCAGTCACAGAAAGAGGGGGTTACAGATGCCCTACCAGTAAGTAGAGAATTGCACTAGATATTGAATGCATTCGTGTTGTGATGATATGAGCCACTCACAGCTACAAGGTGCCAATGGAAATTTTCTGTGATCTGCAGTGTGAATCCTGACATATGCATGGGGTCCATCCGCTTCAGTCTTCTCTTGACTACATTTCTTTTAATAGACAGAGCCTGTTCTGACTGCAGTCCAGGAGGAGAGCCGCTCAGAGGGAACTGTTGGTTTCAAGGTGTACAAGAAATACTTCCTTTCTGGATCCAGCTACTTTATGATTTTTTTACTTTTCATGCTGAACATCTTAGCACAGGTATGTGGTCCTTGCAGGCTTTTTAAGAAAATGAATGGGGAATGCCAGGTGGGGTGATGCCCTTGCCTGTAGGATGATTACAGTCTGCCGTTTGATTATTATTTTTTCCATTCTTGAGTCTTGTGTAACAAAGAATGTAGTGTGCTGCTAGTCATCGATGGGAGATGGAGCAGATGGGAGAAGGTTTCCCCTCCACCATTACTCTTTGTTTTTGTCCTTTTACTTATTGCAATTAAAATAATGAAATGTAAATACTGTAATAAGCACAGAAAGATACAGAAGAACAGAATACTGGAGCAGTGGCTTTGTCTTTAGACATGTTTGTATTATTACATACATTGTAACATTGCATTGTATATTTACCCTCAGGTTGCATATGTTTTGCAAGACTGGTGGCTTTCTTACTGGTAAGTTTTACAAATGAAATATTATTTTTTTTACTGCATAAAATAAATAAAAAGTGTCGATACAATCAGTGGCACATGCACCAGTATCCTCAATATCAATAACCCTCAGGTGAATAAACATTAGACTTAATTCTTAACCCCTTAGTCATCAGCATGTTTTATGGGTCCTACTGACCAAGCAATTTTTAATTTTCGGCATAAATAACATGATTTTATTCTTTGGGTCAGTACAATTACAGCGATGCCAAATATATAGATGTATATATAATGTGTATGTGTGTAATATAAATTTAAAAAAAAAAAAAAAAAAAAAAAAATATATATATATATATATACAGCAGTCCCTCTAGTTACAATATTAATTGGTTCAAAGACAACCATTGTAACTTCAGTAATCGGTTCCAAAGCCCCAAAATTACATTCAAGATAAAAGAAAATGAAGATTTAAGATAAATCACTAAGACAGATAAAATGGCTATTTTCGGCCGCCCCATACAAATGAATGGAGGGCGGTGGCGCATGCGCAGTGTGCCCTCCTTCACTTCAGAGGCTCCGTTCTCGGTTCCCACCGCTGGGACCCGCACCTATAAGACAATGGGGGCATATCTAGCGATATGCCCCCATTGTCTAAGATGGGAATAACCCTTTAATGCTTTTTTAAGTTCCCCAAGGGCGTATACGGATATTACTATATTGAGGCAAAAAATGACTGCATGATGACACTTGGCATTTTTTAAATTTCTGATTTATCTATTAGGGCAACGGAGCAGGAAAAACTGAATGTTACTACTGGGGCCAATAGCAGTGACACACAACCTGAGCAATTAGATCTCAACTTTTACCTGGGAGTTTATGCTGGTAAAGTAAATTTAAAAATATTTTTTACAATTAAAGTGGTTGTCCTACTGCAACAGCTTTTCTCTTATCCACAGGATAGACTGAGTGATTGGCATGTGTCTGGACCACTGTGGCCCACACTGATCACTAGAACAGGGGCCTACATTCCCCCATTTGAGTGGAGCAGCAGATGTGAATGTGCACTGCTGCTGGAGATGGCCAAACGCTTGTACTTGGCTATCTCTGGCAACCCCATTCAAACAGGAAAACTTGGGCCCCATTTTGGTGATCGGCAGGGGTCATTCCCTACAGTCCTGTGGGTAGAGGATTAGTTGTTGTAATGAGACAGCATTAAATAACTTTTAATGATGTTTTGGAGTATTTTTATGAATTTATTTGTATTTATTGAATCTAATTCTTGAGCATCGTCTTCTCACATTACTAGCCCTGTACAACCAGTTTATCATGGTGGCCTTGTTGCTGGAAGCCTCTTTTACGAGCGGGCTGTATATGAGTGACAGGATAAATGCACCTTTAAAGGGGTACCTATTGAAATCAGAGGGCAGTATTTCACCAGAGCAGAGGTTCCAACAGCTGTAAAGAAAACATGAATAATCAGTCATATTAACTACATCCATGTGACCTCACTGAATAGAAATTTTAGTCTTCTGTCATCTGAAAAATCAAAATTAACCTAGTACCTATTTCCTTCTAGTGCTCCTTCCAGGTATTATAAACATACCCTTACTTGTCCAGCCTTTCATACATCTTTGAGAAATTACTTAGAGGACGTTTCACCTCTCCTGACATGCCTGTTTTTAATAGCTTCATGCATTCCCCATGTAATAACAGGTCTGGAGCATCTATTCTTATGTCTCTATGTTGTGCCATTCCTTTATTATTTGCACTAGAAGTTATGAATGAATTGCTATTTGCCTTCAGTAAGGGTACAGAGGGGAGGTAACAAGTTGGGGGTGTGTCCCTGCACAGACTGACTCTAGCCAATCAGTGCTGTCATGTTCAGACTGTGCAGATACACACCCCAAACTTGTTACCTCCCCTCTGTTCCTTTACTGAAGGCAAATAGCAATTCATTCATAACTTCTAGTGCAAATAATAAAGGAATGACACAACATAGAAACATAAGAATAGATGCTCCAGAATTGTTAGTATGTGGGGAATGCATGAAGCTATTAAAACAGGCATGTCAGGAGTGGTGAAAGGTCCTCTTTAAATTAGTGATTTGATGAATTGGGGGCACCCCCTTCATTGCACCCTAGCTCCTCCACGTTCTCCTTCCAGCTCCTCACCTTGTCAGGGCCAGATGTGATGATGTAGGGGAAGCTTGGAGAATGAGACAAATATATTGTGTACTTAAAGGGAACCTGTCAGCTGCAGAAGCCATCTCACGCCGCCAGCAATACCTTCAAGTAGCCGGCAGCGAGTTTCTAATGATGTTTTTCTTAGTGAATTCACAGGAGGCAGAAGTATGGAAAACGAACCTTTATCCTCCATCCCTACTACTTCCCAGTCAGGCTTGAAGTCAAGGGGGCAGCGGCCTACTTGCTTCAAGTCAAGGAAACCGCGTCCCCTTCCCTTCCCCTTTGCTGTGTGTGACAGCACTTATACCCAACAGCTCGCTGGCTTGCGGAACAGCCGGCTGTCCAGTCACAGTGAAAGGCAGGGGCAGGCTCCGGCAGTCTCCAATCGCAGGAGAGCAGAACGGCGCGCACATAGACATTCCCCACAGCGCCCTCGCGTGGAGCTGGTGGAATCGTCCTATGTGTGCCCGTCCTGTTTCTCCTGCACTGGAACCTGCCGAGCATTAAGTATGATGTGTATGTTGATGTCTTAGTTATGCAGTCTGTATTAGTATGTATGTATGTGTGCAGTGACGGATCCGTCATGAACTCCATTCAAATCAATTGAGACAGTACTCCATTTTACCATTGTGTCATACAAACGATCCGTCCCCATGACTTTCATGGGGTCATGTCCGTCTTGGTGCGGATGCCTGACCGGAAGCAAACGGCAGCATCTGCGTTTGCTCTCCGGTCTGAAACGGAACGGAATGCTTTCAGGAGATTCGTGTCTACAGTTCAGTTTTGTCCCCATTGACAATGAATGGGGACAAAATTGAAGCGTTTTATTCCGGTATTGAGCCCCTATGACGGAACTCAATACCGGAATTATAAAACGCTAGTGTGAAAGTAGCCTAAACGTATGCTTATAATACCTGAAAGGAACACTAGAGGGCATTAGGTTTAGATTAGATTTGAGCGAACGTGCTCGTAGCGAGCACTGTACTGCTCGAATCCCCTGCGCTTGAATGGCTGCAGCCATCTGGATCCGTCCTCTTCACCTGACTGCAAGTCAGTGGGGACGGATCCGTTTGGTATGACACACTCGTGTGTCATACCAAACGGATCCGCCCCCATTGACTTAGTCAGGTGAGGACGGATCCGGATGCCTGCGGCCATTCAAGCGCAGGGGATCCGAGCAGTACAGTGCTCGTTACGAGCACGTTCGCTCAACTCTAGTTTAGATTAACAGTTACAGTATTTTTCAGGTGACAGCCTTCTTTTGAAACCTTGGATCATTAAAAGATTTAGCGCTGAGGCCTGGGGGTTGTTTTTGTTGTATTTCAGATTAGGAATTCCACACTAGAGTTCTGGATTTCTTAAATTTTACTGTCTAAATAATCACAACATAATAATACCAGTAGACAGTACATTCACAGGAGAATGCACATTATATGTAAGGCATATTTTTACACTCAGTTACACAGTGAAAATATTTAATTTGGTGAAGCATCTTTTAAAGAGGGCTTGACCTTGTGATGTGTCTTTATATTGCAACTCAGTTTAATTCACTAAAAGGGATATTACTGTTAGCCATGCCCCTTTTGGAAAATTGGCGTAAAAAGAGCCACTTGCAACTTTTTTTCTCTCAAATATTTGCAGATTGTGAATTTTTGAAGCCACTTTTCTGCCACAAAGGAGGTGATAAATCTCCCCATTTTCTTATCAGTAGCTGAATTTTTGAGTTATATCATCCTGAAGTTTCTTATCTGTGTCATGTGACTAGGAATTAGACACACCAACTCACACAGCACCTTATGTGTGGACAGGAAGTCTAATTTTCTATGCATTCCTATGGGAGCCTCACTTTCAGTCTCATAGGAATGAATAGAGCAGTTACTGGCTTGCTGTCCTGGGTCAGTTGGAGGTCAGGGAGTTGGTCACATGACCCAGCTACAATAAAAAGAGAGTGGAAACTCTCAATTTCAGCCTCTGATAAGAAAATGACATTCACTACAGATTATATCATGCACCTTTCTAACAGGTCAGAGAATAAAAATTTTTGTGGGAGTTCTTCTTTAAAGGGTGCTGTACAATACAGCAGCACCAGCGACGAGAGGATGCCGCACAGTCGCAAAGTTACAGGGAAGCATCCGTGTGTTCTGCTTTTCATGTAGTTTTTCATGATCCCCTCACTGTAGCTGTAGAAATGACTGCTGATTCCTATTAAAGATAGTTATGTTGCTCCTTACTGGAGATTTACTCTCATACAAAAGACTAACCGTTAAATTGTTAGTAGTGTGCTGTTCTTTATATAAACCCATAAGAAAAGAAAACTTTAAATCACAAGTTCTTCATCTTTATGTTTCAGGTCTGACGGTGGCTACTATTGTGTTTGGTTTTTTGCGCAGTTTACTAGTGTTTCACGTCCTCGTTTCTGCTGCCCAGGCGTTGCACAACCAAATGTTCCACTCTCTCCTGCAAGCACCAGTGTTGTTTTTTGACAGGAACCCAATTGGTAAGTCTGCAATATCACGTTGCTTTGTTTAAATTTTGTTTTGGAAACGGACTTTATGTAAAATATCTGCAAAACATGATCAAAAATGGCTGCCTTGTCTTCCTTGACAGTGTTTCTTACTAGACTTTAAGTGGGCGCAGTTGTTTCAACAAAGTTTGCATAATCCAATAGTACAAGTTACTGTTGGATAATCATTAAAACAAAGTATATTATTGATGCCTCCTACTAAAATTGTAAGTACCGACCCAATACTATCAAGCAATACAAGGCAGGAAAGAAGGATTTTATACAAACCAACCAAAGATGTGTATAGGAGTGGTGAAAATGCAAACTGTGGAGGTCTTGGAGTACTGCATTATCAAAAATATTACCAAGCAGCTCAATTAGCCCTGCTTAACTCTATCAGAGATGATCTGCTTTGGCTTTCCCTTGAAGCCCTTGAGACTAATTCCCTATCCATTGACTCCATACTATGGACTCCACCCACCTCTCGATCCACTATTACTAGTCCCATCCTTAAAGGGATTCTGTCAGCAGGATATTGGGTATACAGATAATTACATCTCTATACCGGCCTTACTGCTGTGATTGTAAATATGTAAGTGTAATTGTTATTAGGGCAGTAGTTTACATAAAAAAGCGTTTTTATTAACATGTGAAATACCTGGATAAGGAGCCCAAGGGGAGGTCCTGCGAGCCGTTGGAGCCCGGGCACGCCGCAGATTTCGGAGCCCAGCACCGCCCTCCAGTTAATTATGCACGCCCCTTCAGCGCTGTCTTCTCCCCCGGCTACGGCGCATCTCACGCATGTGCCGTGCATACAAGAGTCTGTGCCGCAGAAAATTGGGATTCTGTTAAATATTCAGCTTAGTTACTTTCCTGCCTCTTTTACCACTTTAAAAGAAAAACACTTATTTCCCCAGGACAGGATTCCCGAGGATCATTTAGCTACCCTCCACATAAACCTTTAATTATCTCAAAGTAAAACATTTTATTGAATTCCATCTAAAAATGCAACTACCCCTCTTTGACTTCTTTTGAAACATACTGCCTGCATCATCCACATGCTAGAGGTCTTCTTGTGTAACTTCATACCACCTTAGTACATAACTCCTATAGAACCCAACTTCCTACATCTCCAAGTGGGAATCAGACTTGGGATCTACCTTAACTGGTGAACAGTGGAAGCACATTTGGGATTCTACACATAAGTGCCCAAAACACATTAATGAGAGAAGTTGCTTAAAGTAGTATTTCGCTGGTATTTAGTTCCATACAGAGTAGCCCACACTACTCTCCCAACTTCTTCAGGGATTGTCAATCTGTAGGTGACCTACTGCATATTTGGTGGGCCTGCCCACAGGTGATTACACTTTGGATCAGAGTTTAGAACTCTATTAACTCAGTAATGGGTTATAATATCAATAAGGACCCATGGGAGGCATTACTTAATAAGAGAATCCCCCCCACACACAATTGTATAGCATGTACAGTGCCTTGCGAAAGTATTTGCCCCCTGGAACTTTTCAACCTTTTTCCACATTTCAGGTTTCAAACAAAAAGATATAACATTTTAAATTTTTGGTGAAGAAAAAGTGGGTCACAATTGTGAAGTGGAACGAAATTTATTGGATCATTTAAACTTTTTTTGTAATAATAAAACTGAAAAGTGGGGCGTGCAAAATTATTCGGCCCCCTAGCATTAATACTTTGTTGTGCCACCTTTTGCTGCGATTACAGCTGCAAGTCGCTTGGGGTATGTCTCTATCAGTTTTGCACATCTAGAGACTGAAATTCTTGCCCATTCTTCCTTGCAAAACAGCTTGAGCTCTTTGAGGTTGGATGGAGAGCGTTTGTGAACAGCAGTTTTCATCTCTTTCCACATATTCTCAATTGGATTCAGGTCTGGACTTTGACTTGGCCATTCTAAGACCTGGATAGGTTTATTTTTGAACCGTTCCATTGTAGATTTTGCTTTATGTTTGGGATCATTGTCTTGTTGGAAGATAAATCTCCGTCCTAGTCTCAGGTCTTTTGCAGACTCCAACAGGTTTTCATCCAGAATGGTCCTGTATTTGGCTCCATCCATCTTCCCATCAATTTTAACCATCTTCCCTGTCCCTGCTGATGAAAAGCAGGCCCAAACCATGATGCTGCCACCACCATGTTTGACAGTGGGGATGGTGTGTTCAGGGTGATGAGCTGTGTTGCTTTTACGCCAAACATATCGTTTTGCATTGTTTCCAAAAAGTTGGATTTTGGTTTCATCTGACCAGAGCACCTTCTTCCACATGTTTGGTGTGTCTCTCAGGTGGCTTGTGGCAAACTATAAACCAGACTTTTTATGGATATCTTTGAGAAATGGCTTTCTTCTTGCCACTCTTCCATAAAGGCCAGATTTGTGAAGTGTTGGACTGATTGTTGTCCTAAAGACAGACTCTCCCACCTCAGCTGTAGATCTCTGCAGTTCATCCAGAGTGATCATGGGCCTCTTGGCTGCATCTCTGATCAGTCTTCTCCTTGTTTGAGATTAAAGTTTAGAGAGACGGCCGGGTCTTGGTAGATTTGCAGTGGTCTTCCATTTCAATATGATCGCTTGCACAGTGCTCCTTGGGATGTTTAAAGCTTGGGAAATCTCTTGGTATCCAAATCCGGCTTTAACCTTCTCCACAACAGTATCACGGACCTGCCTGGTGTGTTCCTTGGTCTTCATGATGCAGAACCCTGAGACTATCACAGAGCAGGTGCATTTATACAGAGACTTGATTACACACAGGTTGGATTCTATTTATCTTCATCAGTCATTTAGGACAACATTGGATTAGTCAGAGATCCTCAATGAACTTCTGGAGTGAGTTTTCTGAACTGAAAGTAAATGAGCCGAATAATTTTGCACGCCCCACTTTTCAGTTTTATTATTGCAAAAAAAGTTTAAATGATCCGATAAATTTCGTTCCACTTTACAATTGTGACCCACTTGTTGTTGATTCTTCACCAAAAATTTAAAATGTTATGTCTTTTTGTTGGAAGCCTGAAATGTGGCAAAAGGTTGAAAAGTTCCAGGGGGCCGAATACTTTCGCAAGGCACTGTATATATGTGTATATGTTGGCTTCATGTATATGTTGGCCTCTATAATGCAGTGGGAGTTAAAGCAGCTCTTGGGTGATCCCATCCTAAGGATCATTTACCTCATTATATTTGTGGCATTTACATTTGCCTCTGTTGTTGGTTCTATAATACAAATTAGCTTTGCCTTCATTGATTTTCTAGTTAGATGAAGCCTCTCTGGAGGGAGAGAGCAGCAGCCTGAAGCAATGTTGATAGGAGGTGGCCTTCAGGCTCTTAGTATGAACTGTAGCTGAGTTGTAGTCAAAGATCACAGCTTGATCCAAAGGATCTGAGCTGAAAAGCAGTACAGAAGAAAATAAATAGAAGGCAAAGGGTACCTCAAAGGGGACCTACACAAAAGAATTCAAACTGCCTACACAGACACTTCGGACATCTATTGTCAGCTGTTAGCCTGGAGTCTTAAGTAGAATCGGTCGCCAGACTGTGAACCCAATGTGCTTTTTTGCGGAAGAGTATAGCACCAGGATTTTATTTTTTTCATCTTTATGCCTCTCGTGATAAATACCGTTTATCATAATTAATGGGAAAAAATCCCCAAAAATACAATTTTATTTTAGGGGATTGGAGTTCTTCTTTAAGGAAGTACTAAACCTAGACATGCATGATAAAAAGTAAACAAGATCATCTTGCCTGCACTGTTTGTTGGTCTGGACCATTTTCTTTAAGATCCTGGAACAAATAGGTGTAAATTGGTTATAGCTGAAATCTACACCAGCCCATAACTGGCATACATTTTGGCTTGTGTTCATTGGACAACCAAAGATGAGTTGGTATGTTTATGAATTTGGCTCGTTGTACACCAATGTGCTTTTGACTGGCGTATCAATCTACCGTTTTAGTAAATCTGCCGCATAATCTAGAAATCCTGGATAAGAATACAGAATAATCTGCTTGTTTATATCATTTTGGCTGGTGGACAACTGGGTGGATTTAGCAGATGGGGCAGGGCTTCCAGACAGTTGCCTAAGTGATTATTAGGAGGGGGGGGGAGCCATGGGTGAGCTTCTGCGACACAAAAATATTTCTTTATGTATTTTTCAGTTTTAATTATAATCTGAAACAAAGTAGGAAATGAGTTTTGTACATTTTCTGTGTTTACCTTTGACCTTTGTTCTCTGGAGTTTTTTGAAGAGTGGCACATTATTGATCTCATTTTCCGTCGTCTTGGTTTGGAAGTCTTTGTTGCTGGGAGTGTAACATGTAAATATAACTTTATTGGGATTGTTTGTTCTACGTGCTGCCTTTTGTGTTGTGAAGTGTCAACAGAACTGAATATCAAAAATAGTTTTTCCACCTCTAACCTCTGTCATTTCTCTCTTTGCTCAGCATACTTTGTGTAATTTTTCCTCCGCTCACCTGAATACCTTTAGGGTAGAACCGTCTAAGAATAGACATTTTATTTAGTCCGAGACACTACTTGTCTTAGCTTGCGCAGTTTGCTTCACAGGATCATTAAGAGTAATTATTGAAGACTTTGTTTTGGATTGGTCACTTTTCTAACAAGACAACACACACTGGGGACGACAAATACAAAATGCAGCTCAATTCCGTGACCTCATGCACCAAAAAAACTGAATACATGCGGCAAATTTACTGCGTTTTAGACACTTTTTGTGCCTCCCTGAGCAGTGTTATTAAAGGAGTTCTCCAGGAATGTTTTAAAATGGCCACCACCAGCCTGTCCTACAGTAAGAGCAGAATTGGTTGTCTCCATGCCTTTATTTTGGGATAAAATATTGGTGTAAAGTAAGTTAGCCAGCAGTAGATATAAGGAAGGAAAACCTGTCTAAGGCTCCATTCACACGTCCTGTTTTTCTTTCCTGATTCGATCCTGATCTGGATCCATTCATTTCCTTCGGTCCTGAAAAAATCAGGATCGAATCAGGAAAGAAAAACAGGACGTGTGAATGGAGCCTTACATGAGGCGCAATTTATCACACAATGTGCAACAATGCAATATACTGGTTTTGCCTCAAGATGCACTGCGTCTTATGGGGCCAATACTAAGAAGCCCTTCCATCATGAAAGCGCTCATTAGTACCAGAAGACCAGGAATGCAGTGCACCCCTGGCTCTGTACTCTCTGCTTCCTGGTCCACTGCCGTCAGTTGTGCTGTGACTGCGCACAACATGAGGACGCTCTGTGACGTCACGCTCTTCACTTTGCTGGATCCTAGGAGCGGCGTCCAAAGCAGAAGAGCTAATTTGAATTTTTTTTTTATTTTATTTATATTTGCTTTGCGGCATGGGGGTCTGAATGGGGGGGGGTCTTATTTATATTGAGGTTATCTGATGTCTAATTGGGGGTCTGATCTGAAGTCTTATTGGGGTCTTATAAACATTGGGGGTCTTATTGGGGCTGTGAGCTGAGGTCTGATTAACATTGGGGGTCTGATTGATAGTCTGATCTGAGGTCTAATGAAAAATCTTCTTTTTTTTCTTATTGTCCTCCAAAACCTTGGTACGTGTTATGGACAGGTGTGTCTTATAGGGCGAAAAATACGGTATTTAGTGCAGTTTCTGCTGGCCTCATGTAGTTCTAGGGTAACATGTGTAGAAACACAGAAAACGGTACAAAAACCATGTGTACCCCCTTATGCGGCCTAATTTTGGAACAGTATTAATAAATCCTCCCCACTTTGTCAGGAACATAAAGAGCATCTGTCAGCAGATTCAACCCATCAGCAAGTGGTATTTACCATGTAGAGAAAGTTAATGCAAGGCACTTACTAATGTATTGTGATTGTCCGTATTGCTTCCTTTGCTGGATTGATTAGTTTTTCTATTTCATTATACACTGCTTGTGTCCAGGGGTAAGACCACCCTGCAATCCACCAGCGGTGGCCGTGCTTGCTTACTTTAGGAAAAGGTGCCAACTTTGGTGACCGCGACCACAGGGTAGGCTGGCACTTTTTCCTATATTGTACAAGCACAACCACCAGTGCTGGATTGCCGGGTGGTTGTACCCCTGGAAATGAGTGATGTATAATGTGACACAAGGTAGCACTTGTAAGTCTTAGCCTAAAGTCTTGCTTTTTAGGGAATTGCATTTACAGTAGTTCTTTAAGAAACTCCCTTAAAGGGGTATTCCAGTTACCATAAATATAACTTATGTTTTAGACGAATTCATCATCAATAATTACCTAATATAATGTCAATTTCACATATTTACCGTTCAGTAGTTATAAAAGTAGCTTTCTTGCTCTACTACCCACTGTTTCCTCATAAATTACCATGGCATCGACCTGTAGTTCTGAGCCTTTGTTAGGTCGAGCATGCTCAGTGTGTTGCTATCAGTTCTCTAGCTAAATGTTAGTGTGCTGCTGATTACTAAGTAGAGGAGGCATGACTGCACTGTGATATCAGGCAGCCAATCCGTAGTCATCAACACTCATTAACAAGCACAAACTCCCAGCAGGAAAGCTAGGGATTGTGGGGACTGTAGTTTTGTGAGGGAAGAACAGGCGCCATGATGCTCTCAGTGTGTTGCAGGCTCACACAGGAGATAGACAAATGGATTGTAAGGTAAAATGAAGCTCTGATTATATGTATAGGTATGGGTTCTGGTTGGGTCATAGCTTGCAGCCTTAAAGAAGAACTCCCGCAAAAATTTTTATTCTCTGACCTGTTAGAAAGGTGCATGATATAATCTATAGTGAATGTCATTTTCTTATCAGAGGCTGAAATTGAGAGTTTCCACTCTCTTCTTATTGTAGCTGGGTCATGTGACCAACTCCCTGACCTCCGACTGACCCAGGACAGCAAGCCAGTCACTTCTCTATTCATTCCTATGAGACTGAAAGTGAGGCTCTGATAGGAATGCATAGAAAATTAGACTTCCTGTCCACACATAAGGTGCTGTGTGAGTTGGTGGGTCTAATTCCTAGTCACATGACACAGATAAGAAACTTCAGGATGATATAACTCAAAAATTCAGCTACTGGTAAGAAAATTACATTCACTACAGATTACATCATGTACATTTCTAGCAGGACATGGAATAAAATTTTTTGCGGGAGTTCTTCTTTAATGCAGTTTTTCAAAAATGACGTTACTTTACCGGAATACCCCTTTAAGTACCACAAGACCCAGGTTTGTGTCTGCTGATGGACTGTTCAGGCAGACCCTGTTTGATTTACTGATCCGGTATTCTCAGAACTGTATTAGTCTGTAAAGGCAGATTTACTAAAAATTATTGAAACGCTATACAGGAAATCGCTGATTTATACAAACATAAAGGAGAGCCTTTGCTGTAATAACCAGGCCACATTTTGGGTTTATGCCAATTTAATGACCCATCCTGTGGATAGCTGATATATGCTTTACATGAGAACACCTTTAATAACAAGATGACTCCTAGCTTTGGCTTTGCCCATCCTTTCCTTACGTTTTTAGGTAATGAAAGTTGGCATGTACTACCAGAAGGTGCGCCTAAACATGGCTCTACAGATGAATGTGTGTCAAATCCGCTCTACCAGCTTGCCATATAAAGTGTATGGAGGTGATTCCATACACTTTAGGGGAGTGGCAGAAGGGTTGTACATAATTTTCAACATACCTGATCCTTTGGTCTCATGGGACACTGCTCTCACCGGTGGTGAAGTTTGGTAGCCTCGTACTCTCCTCTATTGAGAACATGTGCACAGTGCAGAAGTGAACGTGCATGTGGATTGGAGGTTAGAAGGAACCTCTGTTCTTCTGAAAGCCATTGAAGGCGTAAGCCCTCCTTAATTTCTTCTTCAGTGGCATTAATCTGGATTTTTTTTTTTATGCGCTTGTTATATAGACTGGAGATATAGTGCTTAGCTAAACATAATAAAATATAGTAACATGAAGCTTTATATTTGGGAACCTGGTTAATTCCTGTGCACTGCATTTTGCACATAGCTTGTATCCATCAGTGCATCAGCATTGCCCTAGAAAAATATTCAAATATGTAAATGATTTGAATGTGCCCAGGGGTGGTCCTTAGAGCGGATGGTGCCCAGCCCCTCCCATCTTCTCCAAGCCTCTCTTCTTTCTCTGCATTGCCACCTCCTTACTCTTCATCTGGGCCAGAGCTGAAATTCATATGCGCTACTCTGCCCATGATGTGCTGTCATCTACCCACTGTGGGCATCAGCCACACTGGACATGTGCTAGAAGCGCAATGAGGAGAAAATGGAAGAAGAGGATGAACAGCAGTGTAGCTCATGCACCAAAGGAGATAGAAGTATGTGTGAAATGTCTGCACATACTTTGTCTCCTGCAGGCTGCTGAGATTAGTTAGGTCAGTGCTGATCTACTCTGTTTAAAATGCGTCAAGAGATTGCTAAAAAATAGTAGTTACATAATATAATGCTATTATCTGTCATTAATGTCATCTGTATGAAGCACAAAAGCCTTACAATTATTATAAGTTGGAGAGGTGGAAAAGTTCATATTCCCTGCAGTTGGCCTGTAAAACCTGAGGGAGCAATTCTGATAACGTGGGATTTGTGGATTACTATTTAAGCAATTCTCTATAAGTAAAGCTTTAAAGAAGACTTAAAAACTGATATTAAAACTATGTATTTGTTCTAATTACATTGACAAATCCTAGCGTTTTGCATTTCTTGTTCTCCCTTGTTTTGCTGCCGTATGTACACAAGAGGGCAGCATAGTTCAGTTAACGTGACATAAGCATCCTGCGATATCTCTTATAAAGCGTACCAGTCCATCTGCCGTGGTCTTTCATGACTGAGTGATAATACACCCCCACTCCGAGAAACAAACTTAATTCGAATAGTTTTGAGTCTTTGCTTGCAGGGAGCGAGGTGGTTGTGTGCCAGCGACTGGTTGGTTTATAGAAGCTGTAGTTGTTTTGTCTCCGTGTAATTATAGAGTAATAGCCCTGCATTAAGTTTCGGCTCATGTCGTTAATATGTCTGACACACCGTCTTTAATGACGTTAAGCTACTTTGGGCCATTTTACCTTTGTAGTTGGCTTTTAAAATATTGATATGACATTTACTACTATAATTAGCATTATTCTCATCGTCCAATGTCGTCTTATTTAATAATTATCTGTGATGGTTGCTTGGTGAAACTTAGTGTGATTATATGAATATATGGGCGAGAATAAAAGATTGCTGGGCATCAGGAACTACAGTAATAAAACAGGGTACAACATGTATTTTATTTTTTATTTTTTTATTTTTTACTAAACTGAGGTACTATAAAGATTCCTGAAATGTCAATTAATATAGAGCATACCCTGTGCATTCTCTAGCTGAAAACTTTGGCACCGTACCCTGTGGTTCTGAAACCACACACGTTCTCCCTGACCTGAGCCGGCTTATATTATAATTGCAAGTGACTGAAGTATTCCAAGACAAAAGGTTGCATCAGTCTCCTTTATTCGGTGCAGCCGCATAATAACACCCTAAATATTATTTTTGGGTGTTTGAATGGAACAGCTAATAACTCAGGTAGGTGTGTCAAAGGAAGGCTGTATGACTTAGCATGTTTG
Organism: Rhinella marina; assembly: GCA_900303285.1. Classification (NCBI taxonomy): domain Eukaryota; kingdom Metazoa; phylum Chordata; class Amphibia; order Anura; family Bufonidae; genus Rhinella; species Rhinella marina. The sequence goes on along the minus strand of ONZH01021316.1, from coordinate 215,845 downwards.
ACAAACACCATAATGTTTTCCTACATAAGCGGTTCTGTGTATTCCAGTCCTTATCAGGGTGTGATATTAAATGATATTTTAGTGGGAGTTGTTCATTTGTACCTCATAGAATCATAAAAGCCCTTGTTACATTTCAATAGCTTTCCAGTGGCCCAGCAGTAGATAACCCATTGTATTCACGCTGCTAACCTTTTTTTTTTTTACTTTAGTAGAGTCAACACTGCGTTAGATTGTTCTGTTTGCCTGCATGATCTGCTGGGATAACCTAATACATCTTTTACATTTGTGTCACTTTGTCACATTCAGCATAGACTTTAGCCAGATTAGGGAAATTGATGATCTTTTAAGTGTGGAAGTGTTCACGTAGTTTATTTTCTTGCCGTCGAGAAGGACTTTTGTGCACCGCTCTGTCCGGGCGTTGATAAAATCAGATACAAATGGGCATTGGTCTGACCTCTATATTTTAGAAAACAGGAAAAAATGATCTTATTTTAGGGGAAAAAAAAGCACTCTCTCCTTCTTGATCTCTAGTTTCATCACGGTGATGCAGTGCAGCTGATTGAATGAAATGGTCCCGATTTTCTTTTTTGACACTTCAGGCAGCGCTTTCAATAGGATTTGACATTCTCACTCTGATCTCTGTTTTGTGTACAGCCAACTTTACATAAGTGAGAGAAAATACTTGCATACTGACAGACGTCGCCTGACATCAAACCTTGGCGGCAGGCCAGTGCTGAGATTAACCATTTGTGTATTATAGGTTGTATATTTTACATTTTTGCTATCATTACTTATTGATATCGAGATCCTCATGTATATACCATTAACCCCTTAAATGTGCCAGTGATTCCTTTCTAATATGCCGTCACATTTTGCTCCTCAAGAAGCTATGGTAGATTGTAAAGTGTCACGAGCAGGAGAGATTTATTTCTCCTTCTTTTCGGTCTGGTGTGCAAAAATATGTGCAATAATGAATTAAAAATCTACTACTATATCTACAACAACATAATAATGCAGAACGCGTGCAGATGTGATATAGTCTACACCGACTATTAAAAGCATTTCTCTCATTAAGACCTTTCATTACATGTAATGAGCGGTGAGCTGAACGTCTGTACATACCTGGCATATTGTGATGTATGATGGATGCCTGGGAATTTCTGACATGAATAATGCCTGGGATATTCTTGTGTATGAACTTCAAGTCATTTACCTTATTTACAAGAAACACTAATCACAGAATGTAAATTCATCTTCACATAGGACCAAACCCACAGCGCTATGCGATGCATTTGATAACATTTTGAAAACGTTTTATTATATGTGTAACTAGTTTAATGTTCATATTAATAGACTTGAATTGAGAGACTTCCCCTCCACAATGTGAAATAAGTGCTCTGACAACAGTACTGATACAAGTATTTCATGTATGATGCACCTACTGAATAATCTACACCCGGGGAGCACAGTGTATTTTAGCCTGAGGCGCTACAGAAGATCCAAATATTTTATTTCTTGTCTTTTTAACAAATCTTCATTACATTACATTTTCTTCACAATTTCACCGTGATTCCCTTTATTTGAGACACACAATATTGCTAGAGGAAATAAAGGGAAAAATATTTTACAAACTGTTTGGTTTTCAAATCAAACAATTTAAAATAATGAGGATAGCTGTAAAAAGTAATATATTTATATGTGTGTAATGTATAATATTTATGTGTGTATGAGAATATACTATATCTAGATAGATATAGAGATAGATAGAGATATAGATATATATAATCTCTCTCTATTTATATATATATATACACACACACACTCACACACACATATATAATTTCTCCTTTGTAATCATGCTGGTTTCTGCAGTTCTGTGTTGGATTTCTTCTGAGCAGTAGTATTGACATTACTTGCATACTATACTGTAATGGTGTGAGCCTCGTCTGCACAAGACGAGGTAAAAGGAAATCTGCAGCAGTTTCCATGTCATTTATGACCAATAATATAAAAAAGCTAAACAGCGATAACAATGATTATATGTTGTGTTACAATCAAATTAGAAGAGTTGGTCAGTGAGCTGTATGATGCATCCTGGCCCCAGGAAAACTCAACATATTTCTTTGCAGCGTAATGTTTTAAAGGAACGTGTGTCTCATAAAATGCTGATGATTGTGTCCGTAAAAAAAAAAGAAAAAAAAAAATAACTTGCCTTAATATGTAATTTAGATTAATATAAGGTTTTTGGCAGTAAATGGAATCTGGACACTTTGTATTAGGACAGATGACTTTATAGAAGAACAGTAGCAGTAAAATGAGCATTGCCCTAATTCCTCATTAAGAAGTTTTCTACCCCTTATCAGCTTTTTTTTTTTTTTTTTTGGGGGGGGGGGAGGCTGTTTAATTCATTTGTGTCCTCTACTTGCCTTCTACCTCCCATCCCAAATTAAGTCAAAGTATCCTCAAAGCTATGCTGTATTAATTGTGCAGCACTAGAACAGTGAGTACTCCATGGAGATATACATACATGCATAAAAAACCTAGGCTCTAGTTCATTATTAATGCATGGATTGACAGGTTCCCTTTAGGGATTCAAAAGTAGGCTTGGAAGTGTCTGGATCTTAATTGTGATACCAGTTGAAAAGTCATTATAACCAAAGAGGGAGTAGTTAAAATAGTATTAGCAATATCTTAAGACAGAATCTAAGTATGAAGAATTGGGAAATCTGCATGTGCTCTTCAGTTAACAGTCAATGTTATGCCTGTAAGTTTGGAGGAGGCTTCTGTGTTTGCATGTCTTCAAGTTGGGTTCTTTTAGGGAAATCATTTTGCTCATATTGGGTTCCTGTCATGAGGGCTTAGATAAAGAGCTTAGTCTAAAATCTCTTAAAGTTCAAGCGTCTGCCACTAGGGGCAATAAATAATTTCCTCATAGGCAATCACCTTCTGTATTGTGCGCCTTCCGAGCTGTTAATCTAATTTAAACCTCCCTGATGATTCATCGCACCTCAATGGGATTTATACTTAGTATTAAATTCTCCCATGTCAGGAGCTCTCAAACATTCCAGCTGCCATTGCCGAATATATATTCTCCCAACGATTGTCATGTTTATTTTGAGGTCCTCGAAAGGAAGGGAGATGACACTGTATTCGTACAAGGGCTTCATATCCTGTGGATCGTAGCTCCTTATATTACGGGGTGCTTATATTAAAACACACTAATAATTCATAAGACCAAAGCCACATTAAAAAGAACAATTAGCACTGCCCTATAACACTGATTTTGTTTTGTCCGATTAACTAAGCTACTTGAGATGTCTCCTCTTCTGAAATAACCAGCACCTTCATTTAGATCTTATCCCCAGGAGGCTTTCTGTCATTATAGTTTACATTTCATTTTGCATAGTGATGCTGGAGCTCAGATGTGTCGTACGAAGATTATTTTGCATCATGCTAATGTGAAATCCTCCACGGCTGCTTCTCAACAAGAAATGTCAGATTACAATTCACCGCTATCACAATCTCATGACTTCCAGCATTAGATTGTGTAAATTCTAATTTATTCTTACAGTCGTCCAAAGAACATTTGTCTGACTTTGTGAAAGTATATAATTGTTCTGCTGGCATATTGTAGTCACTGGCGACCTTACAGGCCAGCAATTCCATATACATAAGTTTCTCCATGTCCACAGCCAGGCTGCTGTATTCACGGCCTGCAATATAGATATTAGCTTGTCAAGAACAGACTGTAGTGTTTTATTGTGATGCATAGCCTTGGTGGCAGCTTCAGTATATTCTGAGTTGTTTTTTTTGTGGTTGTTGCTTTTTTCATATTACATATTTTTATGTTCAGTATACATATTTTCATACCACATTTTAATTCTGTGTCATATGGAAATACTAATATGTATAAATGTGGGTACAGTTTAAATTTAATTCTCAAAATGTAAGTTTTAAAAAGATCAGTAGGAAAAAAGATGAGTTATGGAGGAAATTAATGGATCTTTATAAAGCTCAACTTTCCTTTTTGTTTTTCTCCCCTTAAAATGTGTTGCATTTATCATTTATACTAATATTGCATTATTGATGGTGTCCGCTTGCAGAAACCAGGACAGACACTAGGGGGAAGACCTTGTTAGGACTTGGACAATGTTCTCCACTCTACGCTTTACTTCACTTATCAATTGCAGTGTATAGCGATTCCAGCACTTCTTTCTTGAAAGTTCAAAAGAAAATGTTGATAACTCCACAAGTCTTACTGAATTTGAGCAATTGCACTGTATATTTTATTAATTTTTTTACAATCAGTGTAGTGACATGTAAATGTTTTGGCTAACATTTGCATATAGTCGAGCATACAGAAAATGCTCTGAACATAGTGTAAATAGAAACTGATATTGAGGAGGGAAAACTAGAATTTGTCATGAAAGCAGAACTATAATATAAAAATTAAAAAAAAAATAAACACAGTGGAACAGCACTCTGCAAACCAAATAAAGTACCATAATGCCATAGTTATAGAAAATATTCTGGTGCTAATGCTACGCTTATTTTGTAAGTTGGAGATTCTTGGCAAATACATTTTGTACAAAATTATTTGGGCCTGTCCGCCAAACGTCAAGACGATCTCTGTAAGACGGGAACCGAACACTAAATGCTACCTGTTATGTGCCATAATGGCCACCATAAAATTCAGGGAGTGCAGGTTCCACATGCATGCTGGGTCCATTCTGCCTTTTACCATTTTTAAATCCAGGGAATGCAGGTACCAACATGCATGCTAAGCCCACTCTATACCTCTCCTTGTGGGTGCCAAAAGGCTTCCAATGAATGCAGGGAGAGCAGGCTATAGCTTTATACTTGGGCCTCATGCAATACACGGGCACAGGCCGCGTGCACCCCGTGTCACGGATGTGGACTCATACACTTAAATGGGTCCGCAACCCGGGAGGTGCGGAACAGAAGCACGGATCAGAAGCACTACGGTGTGGTGTTTCTGTCTGTGCCTCCGCACCGCAAAAAAATAGAACATGTTCTACTTTTTTGCCGTGCGGACAGTCTGATGCAGATCGCATCCTCTAGATAGGTCACCAGTATCTGAAGGGTGGGGTCCGACACCCAGGGGCCCTGCCCAATCAACTTTGCTTTTCCTAGGCCGAGTTACAAAATGTTCATGTGTCATGTGGCCTAGGAACAGCTCAGACTCTTTCAAGTGAATGGGGCTGAGCGCGATACAAAGCACAGCCGTTGCGAGAAGACAGCGGCATTCACACGAGTGCTGGTGCCTACTCAAACAGCTCATTGGCGGGGGGCCTGGGTGTCGGACCCCCACCAATCAGATACTGATGACCTATCCTGAGGATAGAAATCTCTGAAAACCCTTTTAAAGGGGTTTTCAACACCTTTTATATTGATAGCCCATTTACAGGGTAGGCCATCATTATCTGATTGACGGGTATCTGAAACCTTCCTGCCAATGAGCTATTCGGACATAGGAGCTAACTATGCGGCTCTGTCCTTTGTTTGGTGGAAGGAGCTGGTTATTCTATTGCTGCTCACACTATGGATGCAGGTGTGTAGGTCCTACATTTTAATTGTGGAGCTGTTATTCCCTAACATCAGCGAAGCTGAAGGTGGTCGGAAACCCATAAATTAGATATTCATGGCCTATCCCGAAGATAGGTCATCAGTATAAAAGAAGTGGAAAACTGCTTTAGGCTTTAACAATTCACCAGTCTCTATATACATTTAGCAGTCTCTATATATGTTTAAATAGATGTTGGGAAGCTGATTTAAAGGGATCAGTACCCTCTTTTTACCTATTGGACCTGTGTGCAACTGCGCAAATTGTGTGTGTATGTATGTGTATGTGTGTGTATATGTATATGTATATATATATATATAATATTGCAGTACTGTATGTCCACCTCTGATCTAGTCTAGGAGATTCTTAGATATGCCACGAGCAGTGCAGATTTCTCCACTGATCATTGGTCAGGACATATCTCGCGTAAGGAATGATGGGAGATGCATGACAAAGGAAGTAGGATTCAAGCATGGGGGAATAGGAGAAAACTGCAAATGAGGTAAATTTGAAAAAAAAAAAAAAGAAATCCAAGGAGGAATGGGAAGTAGAGGAATTGATGAAAATTTAGAGTGAAAGGTAATTTATGGCGCAAGTAGTTATAAGTATTACCCTGCTCAATTTCTTTGTTAAACAAAGCAAACTTTAATAACCACCTTATTAAAATTTCTGCTAGCTAAACAGTGTATTTTCTGGTGTCTCTTTTTAGGTAATTAATTTGAAAATGGCAGACAAAGGTAGATTCTAGAGTTCAATCAGTTTGTTAGCGGTGTATTGTTCAAATAAAAATGACATGGCATTAGGCCAGGCCTGCATAAAGGATGACTGTAACTGCATCCTCCTGAGCTCAAAAGAGTATCTTCCAAGAAATGTGAGTTGTAAGATGCGCAAGACAATTTACCTAATGTGAAGGTAAATCCCAGAGGCTGTGGCACATGATTTTGGGTCAGATGAACTACAATATGCCATTGTCTGACTATATTTTCACTGCTCAACAATTTGCGTTCAGCTTTATTTGCTTCATTGCTTGTCACTGTGTTACCCTCCAGAAAGGGTGAGCATTCAAAGCCCTGGGATATTAACCCGGACACATCCTAAACATTCTCATGAAGCACTGAATTAGATAGGTATGCGCAGTTAGGACATACTGGAATAATAATAGATTTGTACATAACTAATATACAATGTCAGTTTTACAACTTTGTTGCAGGTTTGTGTCAATGGATATTGCATATTATGTATAGTAGTATACAGAAATGCCTATGTTGTGTTTAGTTTGCGTTTCATAGTTTTTCCTAGGGTTTTTTATGCAACAGTTTAGTCCCTTTTTTACTTTCTCTTGAGACTTTTTATGCTATAGTGTTTGGGTTATTTGAAGAGCACTAAATCACGCCCTGCTTATATTTAGATGAGCTTTTGTGTTAAATGTTCATTATATTTACAGTGACTATCTTTTCAGCGTGATACAATCTGTTTGTTTAGCCAAGACCTTGGATTTACACATCTGTGTTTGCTTTTAGGCTTCCAAATCAGTTAGTTAGTTTACCAAGCTTTCTGGTAAGTTATGATGGTGATAATGACCCTTATGACAGCCTTTGACTCTTCTTCCTTTGTATATGTGACAGAAGTGAGTAACTAGAGCTAGATGAGCTGACATTGTCTTCAGGCAGGATGGGGGAATACAAGCACTTCTACCCCTGCTAGTTCTGGCATCAATTGGTCTTTGTATTCTCTTGGTGCATTCTATTATATAACGATAGAAATAACATATTTTTGCCATTATGAGTAGTTTTAATAATTATCTTGATGGCTTTAGTTGTGATTGTCCTGAATTTTTACATGTGTTAAGTACTGGACCAATTTTGAAAATTGTTTTTACACCTTCAACCCATTAGCTATAACGTGACAGTTTTTATAATTTTGTAGAATTTATTATCTATTATCTATATCTCCATTCTTCTCTTGCTTCTTAAAATTCAACATGGAGAAAACAGAATTCATTATTATTATTATTATTATTATTATTATTATAATTTTTTTTACCCAAGTCACTCAGCTCCCCTACCTCCATTACAATTAATTATCCGGTGATAACATTTGATTCTGCCCTGTCCTTCAAAACCACACGTCCACTACCTTACCTTCACATGCCAATTTCAACGCAAGAATGTTGTTTGTATTCGATCCTTCCCCACCCTTGATTCAACTAAAATGCATGCCCTTGTATACTCCCGCCTAGACTTCTACAATATCCTCCTTTGCGACCTCCCATCCAGCACTCTTGCACCCCACCCATCTATCCTCAACTCCGCTGCCTGGTTTGTCTACCTTTCTCTTGTTTCTCCTCAGCTTCTCCCCTCTATCAATCCCTTCACTGGATCCCCATTGCCCAGCAAATTCAGTTCAAGATACTAATAACTACATATAAGATGGTCTAAAATCACCCCTTACATCTCTGACCTGCATTCTTGATTCGCGTTCTCCTCTTGTCTGTTCCTCGCACAATTGCCTACAAGATTTCTCTCGTTTACCCCCCTATAATCTGGAAGTTCAGGAAAGCCTACCACCTGCAATAACCATACTGCCTCTACACAGCCAGACTAGCAGCTTTTACTCTCGCCTACTATGTCTTTCCCCTTTCCCTTGTAGATTGTAAATTCTCCCGCTCAGGGTCCTCTATCCGTCTGCATCGTTTTGTTACTAAGTTCATGCACATTTTATTTGTGTTGTTTTAGATCATGTATGTAAACCTCCGCTTAGACATACAGCGCCATGGAATTAATGGCACATTCAAATTAATAGCATTTTTTGTAATCAGTCAATTTAACTTTTTTTTTTTTTAAGGCCCATTTGTGGACTATTAAACTTTTTTTTTTTTTTTTTAAACTAATATTGGGTCACAAGTTACAATCTTGCCTGTGAATATAAAATGCTTAAGCCTCTGTTAGGACATAGATAACTGGCATTAATACTGGGCAGCCTTCAGGACATTTGTTAAATAAAACTTGTCAATGGATCATAAATTTCAAATGATGCATCTCACCATATTGCTGCTGATCCGCTGAGCATTGCAGTGTTTGTTCTTTATGCTCCCCTCCCCCCCGATATTCTGGGCATGCTATATGTTAAGCCATACTAGTTTTGCTTTGGTGGTGGCAACAACTGCTTCTTTCTAGAAGGGTGGACTTGTTTCTAGCTCTAACTGTGTCCAGTAATGGCTGCATGACATCAATGCAGTCTGATCCTTTCAGCCACACATGTTCGTTGCAAAGGAGAATTTCTTCTTACTGGTAATTCACTTCTGCAGATGCTCTTCTACTGGTACTTTTTTTTCAGTCTCCACTGCTTTGCTGTCCCTGCTGGCTTTTCTTCATTCTCCAGCTTCCTCTTTTGATCTCTCTGCAGATGACTGCCGAAGCATACTGCAGACACGTTGTAGTGGTCTTGTGATATAAGGCAGATCGTGTGTGATCATGCTGTGGCCGTTTTTTAAATTTAAGATCTAGTGACTGGTCTTCTTTAAAGTGTACCTGAGGTTTAAGAAAAGTTTGCATAATGGCTGTTCTTCTTTGTACGTAACTGTGAAGGAATAGGTATTTTTGGGCCTCTCAAGTCTCTATCAATCATATTATTCCCTATTTCCCCTGCACGGCTAGATGCATTTCTCTCTGAAGCAAAGGGCATCTCCCTTCTGTGGAATCTGCCAGCACTATACTGCTGTGAAATCCTTTCCCTTATGTCCCACTATTTTTTTCTTTTGATCTCCATAGCTCACAGAACAGATGATGGAGAGATCATACTTGGGCTACTTTCACACTGGCGTTTTAAAATTCCGGTATTGAGTTCCGTCATAGGGGCTCAATACCGGCATAAAACGCTTCAGTTTTGTCCCCATTCATTGTCAATGGGGACAAAACTGAACTGAAGACAACGGAATGCTCCTGAAAGCATTCCGTTCCGTCTTCAGACCGGAGAACAAACCGCAGCATGCTGCGGTTTGCTCTCCGGTCCAGGCATCCGCACCAAGACGGATCCGGAATGACCCCCAATGCAAGTCAATGGGGGTGGATCCGTCTGGTGTGACCATAATGGTAACCGGATCCGCCCTCCATTGACTTTCAGTGGAGTTCATTACGGATCCGGCTACACATAGACACATACAGACATAGACATAGACATAAACATACACACACATATAGACATACAAATACACATACATACTTACATGCTCCCCGGCAGGTCTTCGGAGCGTCGGAGGGACAGGACGGCGCGCACAGGTGACGATTACACCAGGCGCCCAGCAGAGGGCGCTGTGGGGAATCGTGACCTGTGTGAGCCGTCCTGTCCCTCTGACGCTCCGAAGACCTGCCGGGGAGCATGTAAGTATGTATGTGTGTTTGTTTGTCTATATGTGTGTATGTTTATGTTTATGTGTATGTATGTACTGTGTGACATGTGTGGGGCCGGAGCGCGGTTCCGGCTCCACACATGTCACTGCGGCAGGCCTGATCCGGCAGCACCCTTCACCTGCCGGATCAGGCCTGCCGCCAGTGTGAAAGTAGCCTTACAGAAAAGCTGTTATTTTCAGAAGCAATGTTGAAGCTGTTCTTCTATCAGACTAAGGATCTCTGCTACTGTAGCTGTGACAAACTAGCTATCACTTCCTCTATCCCGTTCTCTGTGTCTGTTACTAGGGATGGATTATTATTATTTTTATTATTTGAAAGCTCCATTAATTCCATGGTGTTGTACTTCCAGGGGGGTTACACAAATATAAAAATACAACAAATAATTAAAAAACTGATACAGAGGGGCAGAGGACCCTGCCTGAAAGAGCTTACAATCTACAAGGGAAGGGGAGAAAATAGTAGGTGAGGGTATAGACTGCTCATGTGACTGTGTGGTGGCAGCATGCTATTTCAAGTGGTAGGCTTTCCTGAAAAGTTGGGTTTTCAAGTTACAGTTGCATGTTTGGATGTTGGGAATCTTGTCTGACAACAAGCAGTGGATTGCAAATTAGATGGAAGTGAGAAGATTAGTGGCCATGTTTTTACAGATTTTTTTTTTCAGGTTGATGCAGCAATTTTTTAAATGAAGTGATATCCCCCATTGTTCCTATAACGATGCTTCCTGGGTCAACCTCTGGCCTTACTTCCTTTCTTGTCGCTCTCAACATGGAAATTGACTGAAGTTGATCAACCTTGTGGCCAATGATTGTGGCCATTTCCTGTGTGGATGGGCCAGGAAGTAGAAATCACCCATGTTATAACTGTCTGAATTGCCTAAGTGTACACTGGAACCAACCACAATAGAAAATACGCATATCTGAATCTCGGCATGCTTGGGTCTACAGTGCAAAGTAAACCTTATAGAAAACACAGGTGTGGTACAGTGTCAGGTATTTCCATACCTGGATCAAAAGGTTTTAACAAATTGGCTGCAAATGACTGAAAACACCTGCGAGAGTAAAACTGGATGGTGAGCACCTGAACACATTTCAGTTCACGCAATTAAAGTATTTTTCAGCATGAGCATGGAAAGAATAATACACTGTGGTTTGATGTCTTTTATTAAGGAACAAAAGATTTTCTCGTTATTCACTTCAGATTTAGCCTCACCATTGTGTAGCAAGGGAGGTTTAATGAATCATTGTTTAACTTAGATAGTGAAAAGTATTTGCGCATTAAATAGTCTTAGATGTGTACATAGCATGTCTTTCACAGGTCTTGTATTTAACAGTGATTAATTGCCATTCAGTGGTTATTTAATTACTTACGGAGAAATCTAAGAACAGTGTGTATTCTGATTAAGTTATTTAATGTTGTGGGATACACACTCCTGTTGTGTGTGCCTTACGATAGAATATTACATAGGATTCTGAAATCTGCCAATCACTCTGGGGTTCTCGAGCTTTGTGGAATATAATGATCCTGAAACTATAATTAATATTTATGATAAATAAGGAACCAGAGCACACACCATGGCAGATTTACTAATCCTGTGTAAAATGTAGACAAAGTAAACTTAGATGTGCCAAATTTATCACAGTGGCTCACACCGTATGATAAATTTGGTGCATGACTGGACACTTTGGTTTAACTTTACACCAATTATTGGTTGGGCCACTTTGTGCCAATGTTTTTCAAATGTTAGCACATGTTGTCCATCTAAAGCCAGTTCCTTTTTCTACTAAGCCATGCCCCCTTGTTGAGGTAGGCACAGTGGTTTATTCTTTTAAGCCCATAAGTAGCTCTTAACCTTGATATGATAGTATAGGACAGAAATGCAGCAAGCTTTGGTGCATGTTCTGACAAGATTTAGGCACGTTAGAAAATTTGACTCATTGGCTTCAAATCTCGACTACATACTCCTGCCTGTAGTTAATATGCAATAGAAGATGGCACTGCCTATATCCGTGTTTCTCAACTCCAGTCTTCCAGAACCCCTAGCCGGTCATAGTTTGAGAATATCCCACAGAATGAATACCTGGTAAGTCCTGATGTCTTGACAATAGCGATATCAGCTGCTGGAGGGTCATGAGGACTGGAGTTGAGAAAAACTGTCCTAGATGATGCATAATCATAATTTATTCATGAAGTGACTGTTTTTCACAGTTCTGTGCAATGACAAGAAACTACAGTGTTACAATATAAGCCTATGAATAGAAGGTTCTGCCAACAAGGGGTAGATACAATAGGAACAGCGTTATTTATTGCTCTACTGAACCATCCAATATCAGTAGTTTGTTCAGTAAAGAATATTTAGCCCAAAATCCTCTAATTCTCCCACACATAGTGATGTCAAGTAGGTGGTGGTTTTGCAGACAGACTTTATGCATATTGCCAAGCTTGATTACTGTATTGCCTGAACTCTCCTAGTCCTGATCTCGGCTTGCCTACTGACCACACTTTTGCCTGTTCTCTTGATGCAACACAATAACATCTGTTGACCTGCTAGGGTCGGCAGCCCCTGAACAGGGACTACTCCTACTGGAAGCAAACTGGCTACCCCTGCAGCGAAGGCCAGATTCTTTTATAGGAGAGAATGGCACTGCAATTGATCTGTACGCAGTTTATACTGTACATTTACATCAGTGGCTTACAAATTTTGGATATTTGTACCACATGCCATGAAAACTGAAAACCTCAGTGTCCTGATAGGGCTTGTAGTTTTATATCAGCAAAGAATCCCGCTTTGCATTTAATGGATACAGTATATAGGACACATATTCTGATTTATGTTCTTTGCTTCCCGATCACAGGAAATGCAAGTTGAAATTAAAAAGTTTTTTTTTATTTTTCCTGCAGCTATCTTTTAAGTACCATGGTTAAGTAAGCCATAAAGTTTTGTGTGATTCGACACCAGTTATATAGGATATTTGTTTTTTTTTATTTTACACTATAAAATTATGGTCACTTTCATGCATATTTTCACCTAATGAATTGTACAATATGAAGCAGAGTCTTTGGAGAGCTGCAGGAAGTTGGGGCATTTGCTTATTGCTCATTTCACCCTCGCAGGTTGTTTGTATTTGCACTAGGGGAGTTGGAATTGTTAACACTGCTTTTGATCTTCTGCTTATCAGAAGATGAAGAATATCTGGAATGCAATTTTATTCAGCAGCTAATGTTCATTTGAATATAGCTTAAATGCTCTAAAGGCCTAATCACGTCTTGGTTTTTCTCTTAAAACGAATCTTCTCCTCCCCGCGGGTATCCTTTTTAATCCCAGTACATTTCTGATAGGTACAACTGTAAATTACATTCTGAAGGTTTAAGCTCCATCCTTAAGTTTGTGGCATTCAATTAGCAATTCCACTACCCTGAAGAAATATTATGATCCGCCACTTGATTTTTTTTAAACTTATCTAATTCTAGTAAAGTCGTCTTTTTTTTTTTTTTTTTTTTTTTTATTAATGTGAGACATGTACTTGAAATGAAACCATTCTTCAGCTTTGTCAGCTTACTCATATAGCTTACTCCTGGTAATGGCCAGCATGTCTTTATTTTGTAGGAAAGACCCCATCAGTTCAACAAATTAAAGTGTTAGGTTATACAAATGACCATATAATAGGATAATTATGTTGGTGAAGGAACAACAAGATTGTAGTACAAGTATATCGCTAGAAACAGAAGATGGTCTTTTTAAAGCTTGGCTGTAAATTTTGTCACGCCATTCCTACTTAAACTGATATGGTAATACAGTTCCAAAAAAAGTTGTGTAAATTGTAAGTAAATGTAAATTCAATGATCTACAAATCTCATAGACCTATATTTTATTCACAGTAGAACACATCAGATGTTCTAAAGTGAGACATTTTACCATTTCTTGGAAAAATTAATTCATTTAGAAGTTGATGGCAGCAACGCATCTCAAAGTTGGGGAACGGCCATGTTTGTTATTATGTAGCACCCTTTCTTTTAACAGTCTGTAAATATCTGGGAAGTGATGAGAGCATATGCTGGCATTTTAGGAGAGGGATGTTGTCCTATTCTTGTCTGGTGTAGGATTTTAGCTGCTCAACAGCCTTGGGTTGTCTTTGCTGGATTTTTTTGTTTGATGCTGAGCCAAATGTTTTCTATTGTTGAACGGTCTGGACTGCAGGCTTACCTGTTCAGCCCCTGACGCTGCTGGATGGGATGGATGCACTACGTGGTTTATCATTGTTTTGTTGAAATATGCAAGGCCTTCCCTCAAAGAGATGTTTGGATGGAAGTATATAATGTTCTGAAACCTTTATTTACTGTTCAGCATTGATGATGCCTTTCCTGATGTGTAAGCTGCTCATGCCATAAGGCAACAATACAACCCCATACCTTCACATATGTAGGCTTTTGAACTGTGTGATAACAATCTGGATAGTCCCTCTCCTATTGAGTCTGCAGGACATGGCATCCATGGTTTCCAAAAATAACTTCAAATTTTGATTCATCTGACCACAGAATAGTTTTCCACTTTGCTCACTTTTTTGGCATGATACAGCTTTAACTTGTATTTTTAGCTTCCACAGCAAGCAATGATTTTAGTAGTGTTGCTGAGCCCATGCAGCGATTTCCAGTACAGTATCATGCCTATTTTTAATGCACTTCCACCTCAGGGCCCATAGATGATGAGCATCTAATATTGGCCGTCAACTTTGCGGACATGGATTTCTCCACATTCTTTGAATCTTTTGATGATATTGTGTGCCGTGGATGGTGGGATATTCAAAGTTAAATTAGATATATTTTTTCTGAAATGGTAAAATGTCTCACTTTCAATATCTGATATGTGATCTATGAATACAATATGGGTCTATGAGAATCATTTCATTCTGTTTTTATATACATTTTATTTACAGTTCACACAGCATCCAACTCTTTTATCCATCATGTTATACTCTGCTTGTTTCCATAGTTACGACCACCCTGCAATCCAGCAGCGGTGGCCGTGCCTGCACATTACAGGAAAAGGCACCAGCCTCTCTAGTGGCTGTTACCATGGAAGTGTGCAAGCACGGCCACCACAGCTGTATTGCAGGGTAGTCGTAACCATAGAAACAAGCAGTGTATAGTGAGATGGAAAAATGAATCAATCCAGCAAAGGAAGCAATATGGACAATCGCACTACATTAGTAAGTGCCTTGTATTAATTTTCTCTACATGATGAAGGCCATTTGCTGAAGTGAGACAACCCCTTTAAGTTATAGGATTACTAGTAAGGAATAAATATTGGTGCATATACAGTAGATGTAAACCAAAATGCCTGCTTCAAAACTGGCTGGCAGTGTCTTCACACAGAGAAGGATAGAACTCAAAGCCACACATTACAGTCATATTTTTCCAATTTCGATCACTTTTGAATGGGCATTGGGGTTAGAGAAGCCAAATCGACTATCTGATGAAGTTTTATTCTGAGAAGTTTGTCCAATTGAGACATCTCTTTTTTGGGGGGCTAATCTGCATTTTCCCCTTTATTTCGAATGTAAATTGGAGGTAACGATGTAATATAAATTTTCAGCTTTTTACCATGGCCATTGAAGGTCATCAATGCAGTACAATTACAATGTGTAATGGTTTTCGGCTAGTAGTTAATTTCCTTGCTTGAGTTTCAAAAGTATGGAAATTTGCTGCTATTACCCGCAAACTTTCCTTTTGTCATTATAATTTTTAAAGGTATCTTTTCACAAATTTGCATGTTTTGCTTCGCATACAAGCCCACCTAAAAAATAAAAATAAAAAGAATACTAGGGATACTAATTCACATGACCACAAGCAGGACTGGCTACGTTGAATCGAGTTTTCATGGGGAGGAACAAAGTCAAGTAGGAGTTACTGGTGGACCCCTGAAAGGTGTTAATGCCACCACTGCAGTTATTATTGAAACAGTTAAAGAGTCTGCATCCTTCAAGACGATAAAGACAGTAAAGTGGCTTGGAACAGATTTTTTTGCAGTTGTTTGTGGCCACCTGGGCATCACAAGTCTGATAACTGTGTGGAGTTTTTTGAGGCTGGTGAATAACTATGAAAAAGTAAACTGCAGGATGACTATCAAAGTCAAAATCCTTGATTCTCACCTTTATAAATTCTAGGGAAACATGAGAGGGTAGTAATAGAAAGTGAGTGGTACAGCCAGGATATAGTAGAAGTTGAACACTGCTGCCAAAACAGTGTATTGAGAACAAGATGGATACTGCATTTCGGGGCTGATTTGTGAAAGTGTTTTACTGTATAATCATAAATCTTGAAAAATCACTTGTTTTTCAATCGTTTGTGATCAATTTAGTATAATTTGTGTATGTGTGTATATATGTATGTATGTGTGTGTGTATATATATATATATATATATATATATATATATATATATATACATACATACAGAGTATATATAATAATTTAGTGGAAATCTACATTTTGATTCATAGGGGGTAATTTATCAAACTGGTGTAAAGTAGAACTGGCTTAGTTGCCCATAGCAACCAATCAGATTCCACCTTTTGCTTTTTACAGCTCCTTTGGAAAATTAAAAGTGGAATCTGATTGGTTGCTATTGGCAGCTAAGCAAGTTCTACTTTACACCCGGTTTGATAAATGACCCCAATAGTATTTTTCCGGGTCTTGCAAAAGCTGCAGATTAGCCAGTTTTCTCATTTAAAAACATGTACATTTCAAAGTATCACTATCTTCGCCTGGCAAGCAAACTTCCTGGGGATTAGTAGCAGTTTTCAATACTTTTATGAAATATGCATAAAATAATGGCTTATTATGAGGATTGGGTAGTTTGAGTAGGTTTTTTTTTTTTTTAAATTCTTGTGTTTTCCATCCAATCGTCAAGTAGAAAGATTTTTAGTTTTGCTTTTAAAAGCCCCTTATTACACATTAGTATGTTATGATCTGAACCTGCCAAGATTAGTAGGTTCGGGCACAGTCTAATGTGTAGGGGGAGCTTCTGACTCTACCTTGACAGATGATATCGGGGGGATAAGACTGACAACACATAGACGCTCAGTGGGCCAAACATCTATGTGTATGGGGGAGTTGTGAGAAATAGCTGTTGTCCGATAGCTATTGGATGTGTACAGTCAGCTTAACCCCTTCGTAACCTCCGCTCTATATGTACAGCTGAAGTCACATCTTTAAACATGGTGCCTGCTCCATGCAGCAGAGACCCTCGGCGCACAAGGCTGATCATATACGTTTCACCCTTCAGATGCTGTGAAGCCACGCACTCCCATAACGGCGTTCCCCGGCTGAGATCAGGGAATCTGTTTTTAAAAATATAGTTCAAATCGCCCCACTTTCCCCAAAATAAAAATACTTAACCGGTAAAAAAAATAAACCTCATGGGCATAGATATGTGCGAAAATGCCCATGCTATTAAAATATAACTATATTAATGCCATACAGCAAATTGCATAACTGGAAAAAAAATAAAAACTGCCTTTTTTGTCACTTCAATTCCCCCAAAATGTTTTAATAAAAAGTGATCAAAAAGTCACACACATTTCAATGTGATACAAATGGTATCACTGAAAAGTACAGATCAACCTGCAAAAATGAGCCCTCACACCTGTAACCTGTAACCTACATAGAAACATAGAAGATTGACGGCAGAAAAAGACCACCTGGTCCATCTAGTCTGCCCTTTTATTATCCTTTTATTGTTATCTTAGGATAGATACATGTTTATCCCAGGCATGTTTAAATTCAGTTACTGTGGATTTATCAACCACCTCTGCTGGAAGTTTGTTCCAAGCTTCTACTACTCTTTCAGTGAAATAATATTTTCTAATGTTGTTCTTGATTTTCCCCCAACTAACCTCAGATTGTGCCCCCTTGTTCTTGTGTTCTGTTTCTTATTAATAACCCTTCCCTCCTGAACTTTATTCAGTCCTTTAACATATTTAAAGGTTTCAATCATGTCCCCCTTTCTCTTCTTTCCTCCAGACTATACGTTGCAACCTGTACACATAACTACAAAAAAGTTATAGGGCTCAGAATATGGTGATGGGGAAAAAATTCAACGTTTTTTTCTTTTTTTTTTTTTAGTATTAAAATGCAAGAAAAACTATACAAGTGTGGTATCGTTGTAATTGTACTAACCTGGAGAATGAAGATAACAGGTCAATTTACCACATAGTGAACGCTGTAAAAAAAACAAAAAACCTGTGTCAGAATCGCGTTTTTCCCCCCAATTCCACTGCATTTGGCATTTTATTCCCACTACGTTGTATGCAACTGTAAATGGTGCCATTAGAAAGTACAACTTGTCCTGGAAAAAGTAAGCCCTCATAGGGCTATATGAACAAAAAAGTTAGGACACTGGGAAGGCGGGAGTGAAAAGCGAAAACGCAAAAATTGAAAATCGCAAGGGTTAAAGGGGTTGTCTCACTTCAGCAAATGGCATTTTCATGTAGACAAAGTTAATATAAGGCACTTTCTAATAATGTACTATGATTGTCCATATTGCCTCCTCTGCTGGTTTGATTTAATTTTTCCATCGCATTATCAACTACTTGTTTCCATGGTTACGACCACCCTGCAATCCAGCAGTAGTGGTCGTGCTTATACACTATAGGAAAAACGTGCCATCCTATGCACATTCCCATGGTCATGCCCATCAGATAGGCTGGTACTTTATTGTATAAAGTGCAAGCACGGCCACCACTGCTGGATTTGCAGGGTGGTCATAAACATGGAAATTAAAAGTTTATAGTGCATGGAAAAATTTAATCCAGCCAGCAAAGGATGCAATATGGACAATCACAGTACATTATTAAATGGCTTGTATTCATGTTGAGTACATGATCATTGACATTCGCTGAAGTAAGATGACCCCTTTAAGCACTTGTCTTTAAGTATATTTAAATGTTCCTTTTTTTTCTTTCAGGAAGGATTC
This sequence comes from Rhinella marina, assembly GCA_900303285.1. Lineage (NCBI taxonomy): Eukaryota > Metazoa > Chordata > Amphibia > Anura > Bufonidae > Rhinella > Rhinella marina. Next base: position 196,883 of record ONZH01021316.1, on the reverse strand, counting down.
TCAATCGGTTTGCCAAAGATATTGGTCACCTGGATGACTTACTACCTTTTACATTTTTGGACTTCATGCAGGTAAATGAAACACATTTTCAATTTTTTAAAGCATTTTTATTTGTCAAGAGAAGATATAAAGAGCATTTGTCACAGACAGTGTTGTGAGACAGATTGTGAAATTGTAATAGCGCAACAGAGGAGTACAGCATAATACAATATATAAATATTAAAGTTCTAATGCCGGCAAGAAGATGTTAATATCGGTGTATGAGCAGATGTACAGTATATATTAGACTCAAAGCGTCTTCACAACATCAAGACATATACTGAGATGACGACTGGACGGCACGGGTGGACAACTACAGTGTAAAATGTTCTAATCGTATAATTTAAGAAGTCATAAAGCATGACAATGAACACAGGAAGGGGATAGGAAAATGCGGGAAGCAAGGTTGTGGGGGAAAGAATCTGTTTGCTGTATCCATTATGGTTTAAAGGATTGTCCAGGTTCAGAGTTTAACCCGGATATAACTCCTCTTCACTCAGGCAGCCCCTCCGATATGAGCATCGGACCATTTCATGCTCCGATGCTCTCCCTTGCCCTGTGCTGAATCGCGCAGGATAAGGGTTTTTTCATTAGATCTGGTGGTGTACCAGGTCTCAGCTATGCGGAGGCTTCTACCTAGTAGTGAACCCGGTGACATGACGGTCACTAATGGGCGGGCTTTAGCGCTGCCCTAGCCTGTTTTACATACTAGGGCAGTGCTAAAGCCCGCGCATTAGTGCCGTCCGTTTTTAGACTTTGGGTAGCCATGATTTTAGGCTCATTTAGTTTTTATGAACATATAGAATGGATGAAGATTCACAGTCTCACGCAGTTGTCAGTTGAGAATAAATAAAGCAAATGAATGTTTATATTATGGAGTCAAACATTACGATAACCATTAACTTATCCTTTCAGATCACAACACTGCATGTTGGGGGATATTCCTAATGTACGTGTATGATGATATGCCAGTTTATTGGGATTAACCCCTTCCCGACCAGCGCTGTACATGTACGGCGATGCAGGAAGTGAGTTGCAATCGCCGGGGAACAAGGGTATAATGGCTACACTGCCCGGCAGGCAGCCATGTTGGCTAAGGGCAGGGGGCGGTATTTCCGTCCCCCTGCAGCTCCCGTGGCTGCGATTGGCCGGTTTCCACAGACCGGCCCATTGCAGCTCCAGGAAGTAATCGGAGCTGCAGGGGGGGGGGGGTGTTCATTTCAAGGTGACAGGTGCTGAACTAGCACCTGTCCTTCCAGAGGTCCAGCCAATGGCAGCGCTACAGCTGCACAGGAAGAGGCAGATCCTTCCTGCATGCAGCCATTTTAGCTAGTGACTGCATGCAGAGAGGTACTGTCCTTTTCTGTGCTGCTGTTGGCTTACTGGGACTTGTGGTGCACCACCACTGCGACCTGCGTTTTTGCTGTGAGGAAGAAAAAGCAGTTACAGATCCCTAACCCACCCTCTGTCCCTGTCCCCTCCCGTCCTTTTTTTACGGTTGTCACTTGGTCCATCTACTTGGCAGACCAAAGCACAGATTTCCACTGGTCTAATGTCCATTCCTTGTGTTCTTTAGCCCAAACAAGTCTCTTCTGCTTGTTGCCTGTCCTTAGCAGTGGTTTCCTAGCAGCTATTTTACCATGAAGGCCTGCTGCTCTTAACAGTTGTTTTAGAGATGTGTCTGCTGCTAAAACTCTGTGTGGCATTGACCTGGTCTCTAATCTGAGCTGCTTCTAACCTGCGATTTCTGAGGCTGGTGACTTGGATGAACTTATCCTCCGCAGCAGAGGTGACTCTTGGTCTTCCTATCCTGGGGCAGTTCTCATGTGAGCCAGTTTCTTTGTAGCGCTTGATGGTTTTTGCGACTGCACTTGGGGACACTTTCAAAGTTTTCCCAATTTTTTGGACTGACTGACCTTCATTACTAAAGTAATGATAGCCACTCGTTTTTCTTTACTTAGCTGCTTTTTTCTTGCCATAATACAAATTCTAACAGTCTATTCAGTAGGAGTATCATCTGTGTATCCACCTGACTTCTGCCCAACACAACTCATGGTCCCAACCCCATTTATAAGGCAAGAAATACCACTTATTAAACCTGACTGGGCACACCTATGAAGTGAAAACGATTTCCGGTAACTACCTCTTGAAGCTCATCAAGAGAATGCCAAGAGCATTAATCAAAGCAAAAGGTGGCAACTTTGAAGAACCTAGAATATAAGACATATTTTCAGTTGTTTCACACTAACTTTTTTTTACTTGTGTGGAAAAAAACCAGATAAATTTCAGTTAGTGTTAGTTTAGGGTTTTGTACGAACGCACACTCTCTGCATATGTGCAGTTTGCAGAGGACTGTAGTGAATTTTTTCACTACAGTTTCTGCACGCACACACGATCTTTGTGCATGCGTGCTGTATCAGCAGCATCTGCAAATTTTTTTTGTTTTTTTTACATATTTCGTGTGAAAAAAAACAGATAAATTTCAGTTAGTTTAGGGTTTTGCACGAACGCATCATCTGCGTACGTGCATTTTGCAACCACTACTGTAATGGACACTACTAGTGTCCATTACTGATCGCGTCTGCTCATTTAGCACTGCACATTTTTTTTTTTTTGTGCAGTAAATACTTTTCTGCAGTAAAGCCTTTTTTCTGCATTAAATACTTTTCTTTAAAAAAAAACAAAACTTTTTTATTCCCTCACCCCTTTTTTAAAAAATTTTATTTCAAGACTATAAAAAAAAAACACAACACACACCCTTCACACTAAATAAAGAGTTTTACACGTTTCACCCATCACATCCCAATAAAATAAGAATGTCCCAATCATCCCAACGTGTGTACTCGGCAGAAGAGGCATACGCCATCCTGCCTCTGATATTGAGTCGGCCACTGAAGGAGAAGAGGATGCCACTTTACTCTACTCCTCTACCCCCTCATCATCATCATCATCATCCGCTGATGAGGGACCCTCTAGGAGGCGCCCCAGAACGACAGCTGAGGCAGCCCCCCAGAGTGAGCCCACATGGACCTGACCCCCTGAGAATTATCAGCCCCAAATTCCAGAGTTTGTGGGAAACTCTGGAATTCAAATTGACTGCATGGGCTTCACAGAAATTGATTTTTTTCAAAATCTTTTTCAGTCTCGATTTAGTAAATTTTATCGTGGCTCAAACAAATTTGTACACCCAGCGGTTCATTACCCAGAACCCCACATCACCATACGCAAGACCCCAGTAACAGCAGCAGAAATGAAAATCTTTTGGGGGCTTGTGCTGCACATGGGGCTTGTTAAAAAAACAGAAATGAGACAGTATTGGAGTGCGGATGTCTTGTACCACACTCCAGTATTCAGTACCGCCAGGGCCCGAAATCGATTTGAGTCGATTCTGAAATTTTTGCATTTCAATGATAATGCATAATGCATAATGCATCATGCAAAGTGACCCGACATTTGATCCGCTTTTTAAAATTAGGCCCATCCTTGACCACTTCAGCACCAAGTTTTCTGAAGTGTACACCCCAGAAGAAAACATCTGTATAGATGAGTCCCTGTTGCATTTCAAGGGGAGGGTAAAATTCTGCCAGTACCTGCCCAGCAAGCGGGCAAGGTATGGCATAAAAATGTATAAGCTCTGCGAGAGTAAGTCCGGGTACACCTATAGGTTCCGGGTTTATGAAGACAAAGATTCACGGATTGAACTCCCAGAATGCCCCCCTGGCCTAGGAGTTAGTGGGAAACTAGTGTGGGACTTGCTGCACCCACTGCTGGATAAGGGTTACCACCTCTATGTGGATAACTATTATACCAGCTTACCCCTCTTCTTGTCCCTAAGTGCCAGGCGTACTGTGGCTTGCGGCACAGTACGCAAAAATCAGAGAGGCCTCCCTAGAACCCTGGTAGGGCAACCACTGAGAGAGTGTAGGGCTCTCCTCCATGAAAGCATGATGGTGGTTAAGTACAAGGACAAGAGGGATGTCCTTGTACTGACCAGCATTCACCCCAACACCAGCTCCCCTGCCGCAGTACGTGGTACCACTTCCACTGTCCTCAAACCGAACTGCATCCTGGCCTACAACAGGCACATGGGAGGAGTTGATCTTTCAGATCAAGTTCTGAAGCCCTACAGTGCCACACGAAAAACCAAAGTGTGGTACAAAAAACTAGCCATACACATTGTATAGACGGCAATGTACAGTGCGTATGTGCTATATAAATTTGCAGGACACACAGGAACTTTCCTTCACTTTCAATAAGTAGTGATCAAGGCCCTATTTTTTCCCAACCAAGCAGAAGTGGCCCCCAGTACTTCTGCAAGTTACGGTGCCCGAGTTGTACCAGGACAACATTTCCCTGGTGAAGTTCCCCAGATAGCGAGGAAGGGAAGGACCCAAAAATGATGCAGGGTGTGTTCAAAAAGGGGCATTAGTAAGGACACTATATACCACTGCAAAACCTGCCCTAAAAAACCTGGCCTGTGCATCAAGGATTGTTTCAGAATCTAACACTCATCCATGGATTAGTTTCAGCCTTGATGTACTCTGTAATTTTTTCACTTTATACCTCAGATATATTCCGAATAGCTTACATATCCACTTTTCACCAACCACTACATATTCTTTTCTATGAGACACCAGTTTGCTAAAAAGTACCATTTCTACCACTTAAAATGTTCGTACAGGGGTGCTTTTTCCAAAATGGGGTCACTTCTTGGGGTTTTTAATTTCTGAGGACCTCAGGAAATTTTTAAATGCAACGTGACAATTAAAAAAACATGCCTGTTAATTCCGGCCTGCAAAATCCATATTTTGCAGTTTGCCTCTAGTGGCCTGCTGTGCGCCCATACAGCAGGCTACAAGCACATATGGGGTGTTTCCTGAATGGGGAGAAAATGGGGAACGCATAGTGGGGTGCATTTTCTCCTTTAACCCCTTGTGAATATGAAAAATTGTGGTCTGTTTGTAATTTTTCATTTTCACAAATGTGTGCTTTGAAATACTTTTACAAGTGTTTCTGCCTTCTGTGAGACACCTGTTTACTAAAAAGTACCCTTTCTACCATTTAAAATGTTTGTACGGGGGTGCTCTTTCCAAAATGGGGTCACTTTTGGGGGGTTTCCACTGTAGGGCCAGCTCAGGGTGTCTTCATGTGCGACATAGATCCCAATTATTATTCCAGGAAATTCTGCTCTCCAAAAGCCATATGGTGCTCCTTCCACTCTGAAGCCTACTGTGCGCAAGTACAGTGGGCTACAAGCACATATGGGGTGTTGCCGCATTCGGGGGGAAATGGGGACCAAAATGTGGGGTGCATTTTTTCCCATTACCCTTTGTGAAAGTGAAAAGTGTGGGTGTTAAGCAACTTTTTTGTCAAAAAATTGCAATTTTTCATTTCCACTGCCGTTTGTATCCTAATTCTAGGAAACACCTTTGAGCTCAAAGTGCTCACCACACACCTTAAAAGATTCATTGAGGGGTGCTCTTTCCAAAATGGGGTCACTTTTGGGGGTTTCCACTGTAGTACCAGCTCTGGGTGTCTTCATGTGCGACATAGCTCCCAATTATTATTCCAGGAAATTCTGCTCTCCAAAAGTCATATGGTGCTCCTTCCACTCTGTAGCCTACTGTGCGCCAGTACATTGGGCTACAAACACATATGGGGTGTTTCGGTAAACTCCAGAATCGGGGTAATAGATTTTGAGTTTTGTTTTGCTGTTAACCCTTGATGTGTTTCATGAAAAATGGATTAAAACTTAAAATCTGCTAAAAAAAAAGTGAAATTTTGAAATTCCATTCCAATCTTCTGTCAATTCTCCTGGAACACATAAAGGGTTAACAAAGTTAGTTAAATCAATTTTGAATAGCTTGAAGGGTGTAGTTTCTAAAATGGGGTGATTTATGGGGGGTTTCCACTATGTAAGCCCCAACAAAGTGACTTCATAACTGAACTGATCCTTAAAAAATGGGTTTTGGTGAAAACAGGCCTGGGGTTGAAGGTGTTAGAAATGATATATTGTATCTTTTAATTGTTGACTTTAGTATTATTAATGGGGTTGACCTATCTCGCACATTGGTAAATGGATGCGGACAGCACAGATATAACATTCGTGTGCTGTCCAATTTTTTTGCGGCCCCATGAAAGTGAATGGGTCCGCGTTTGATCCGTAAAAAATTCAAACCGAAAATACGTTAGTGTGCATGAGGGCTAAGTGTGTATACATGTGTACTTAGCTCTGATAGTTGACTGGGGGCTGTCTTAAAGGGTTGTCTCACTTCAGCAAGTGCCATTCATCATGTAGAGGAAATGAATACAAGACACTTTGTAATATATTGTGATTGTCCATATTGCCTCCTTTGCTGGCTTGGTTCATTTTTCCATCACATTATACACTGCTCGTTTCCATGGTTACAACCACCCTTCAATCCAGCAGTGGTGGTCGTGCTTGCACACTATAATAAAAAATGCCGTGGCTGGGACCATGGGAGCTCACATAGGTCAGTGCTTTTTTTCTATAGTGTACAAGCACAGCCACCACTGCTGAACTGCAGGGTGGTCATAACCATGGAAACTTTCTCTGCATAATAAATGCTATATGCTGAAGTGGCAAAACCCCTTAGCTAAGAGATCCCTTAAATTACAGCCTCTCCTAAAGCTGATTTTTGCCCCGAACTATACTCTGGTCCTTATCTGCCCTGAGTATCCCCCAATGTTTCTCTACGATTCCTCTGATCTCAGATTGAGTCATATGTTCCAATCACCCAAATAGATTTCTTGGTGTTGGCTTTTTTGTACCAAAAGGTCCAGATCTGGAGTGCTTCCGTGGGTTTTCTGTCCGTGCCTTTGCACCGCAAAAAAAGTAGTGAGTGGGTCCTGTGTCCGCATACGGCAGCCCTACCGTTAGAGTCCGTGCTTTGCGGACTGCAATTTGCTGTCCCCTTATATACCTTTGGCAGAGTGTAGAATGTTGCTGTAGTTTGCTTCTTCCTCACTGACTAGATCCACCACTCTTACTTACCTGATTGTGATGTAGAGTTAATTTGGGAAGTTTAGTATGACTACATTACGCCCCTTATCAGAAGGTGTAATTGCACTGGTTTTAACGTTCTGTAGATCGTGCAAAGCTGTTTCTATATTTGTGAGATTAACTAGTCTCCCCTTGGGGTCTCCTAACACTTCCAGTTCTCCAAATGGCGAAATGTTTCAATGTTGGGGCAGTTTGTTATTGTTGCAGTCTTTGTGCTTTTGTTTTGAAACTTTACATTTATATAACGCAGTTCATTAACGACAATAGATTGTACTTGTTCGCATCAACGATTTCAGACGTTTTGGGTCAGATCGCTCAGTCGTTTACATGCCATGATTCTCGTCCATCTTCCATCTCTTGTGTTCGAATCTTAACAATTATCAACTTGTCTGAATCCACCTTAAGGCCCCATTCACACGACCGTATGTACATTTCCGCATTTTTGCGGATAAGATGCGGAACCATACGGACACATTCGTTTTTCCATAGGAGAAAAAAAATCCGTATATTATGGAAGTTCTGCAAAAAAAATTAAACCTGTCCTATACTTGGCCGCAAAATCATGTCCGTAGCCCCATTAAAGTCAATGGGTCCGCAAAAATGCGGAACACTACGGAATACTTTCCGTATGTGTTCCGTTCCGTTTTTATACGGATCACGGAGTACATACGGTCGTGTGAATGGGGCCTTAGGGTCCTAACTGCTGATAGGTCACTAGTTTTTATCTGCAACCTCTACAGGTATTCTTGTTTTCATTTTTAAAATGTTTAAACCATTTGTAGCTTTGTGATAAAACGTGAGATGTCTTTAATCCATATGAATGAATCAAATCTGTTGGGCAGAATGAAAGTTAAGCCTTTGCTTGAGACTGACATATCTGTTTTGGCCAAGATCCGTGATGAAAAATTTATCACTGTTTATTCACTTGTTGAACTCTGGGGGATTTCTATGTCTCAGTTGACGGGGACCTGGCAGTTGGCCAAGTTGTGAGGGTTGGGAGAAGAGGGTTGCTGGGTGTGAATATTTTCCTGTACCATTCTCAGGGCGGGTTCTCTGCTGTTCCAGTGTAAGGGCATAGAATATAGCGGATTATCACCTAGCCAACAAGTTATTTAGGGTGTAATAGGGACCCCAAGTTTGGGGTCAAATCACTATACCTGTTGTGTACTTTTATTATTTTTAATCTATTCTAATAAAAGTTATATCTTAACCTCCCTGCTCCTCCTTATCGATCAAGTGTTCTCACTTTCTGTCAGAAGTTGAAAAGACAACCACATTTGACTCCTAAAGCCTCTTAAACATTGAGAACAGAGCCCTGAAAGTGGCAGAGGGCGCACTGCACATGCACAGCCACCATCCATTCATTTCTGTTGGGCTGCTGAAAATAGCCGAGCGCTGGCTCAGAAACCCTGGGTCCTCCAGCTACCACCAGGTGGGTCCCGCACCTATCAGACAACGGGGAGATATCCTAGTGGTATGCTCCCATTGTCTCAGATGGGAATACCTCTTTAATCTCTCGTGCGGGAAAATATTCGGGTGTTGTACAGTTGCCGGAGATGAGAGTACCAGTAATAGGTGACCTTTAAAACAGTTTTTGCAAGCTTTAGTTAAAGAGACCTAAATCCTGTTTCTGACTTAGAAATGCTTATAAAAAAGAAAAAAAAGCTACAATCTTTCTTACCATTGACTTACACCAACAGTTTTGTATGCCTTGTCGTAAACGCATTTATGTTTACATGCAAGGTGCATATTTTTCAGCTATAGAGGAAATCTGTGACACACACATATTATCATGTCAATTTCAGCAGGCAGACCAACTATCTGAAATGTTTGAGGACCTTTAGATTAGGCCTCGTCACTCCACCCAGTAAATTACGTCAGAGGAAAGAAGCGTCAGGTAAATTGAATTTCAACACCCAATCCTTTTGTTCTGGCAGCAGATAAACTGCCACTAGAGGTGTCCGGCAGTGGCTTTTTTTCGCTCTTGACCTTGAAAGCACATGCTTACTTTGTCAAACCAATCTTTCATGTGTATCTGGGAGACAGCAGGAACAGCTGTCATCCGAACAAGCATTGGTCTACACAGCAGATCATTAACAAATTAATATTTTACTACCCAGTGATCAAAAAGCAAATCCAGTGCAAGTTTAGAAGTTGGATATGTACAGTGTGTCAGGTTTAGGTAAAGATAGGTACTATAGGTTTAATCCAGCTGCAGGATTAGGTTTAGTACAGGTGTTATATACTAGATTCATGCACAAGACTTGGAATACCTCTACTTTTTCAGCATGGGGAAACTCTTGAAAGAATTTTCCCACTTGGAAAGCACACCTATAATTACCCAATCCCCAGCATAAATATGACGGCTCACCTGTTTGTCTGAGAACCAAGGAACCCTTGCTGGGAACTAGAACAGATGAATTTTATTCGAGAATTTTTGGCATGTTCAGATCTGCTTTGGAGACTCCATTCTGGGCCTCCATCACAGAATGAATTAAAAATAGCGGTGAGAAAAGTCCTGCATGCTGGACTTTTGTACTCTGCTAAAAGAAAAAAAAAATGCATTCTTTCAAATAGAAACCGAAAGATCCCATTATAGTCAATAGGATCTGTTTGCATCCGGTCCTGTCAATTATGTGCTGAATTCGGCACTTCCATTAATTTCTATCTGCTCCTATAACTGATCAGAACAACAGAAATAAAATGCTGATGTGAAAAAACCTAGGGAGGCTTAACAGACCATATTCCTGATGAAAGAAAATTGCTGTCAAATTTCTATTGATAGTCCAATTTCAAATCTGAAAACTACATGTATGAGGTTCCCCGATCTCATACTATAAATACTTATGGTTAATAAACAGAGCTTGGGTAACTATCCCTCATGTATATATGCAGGGGGGAGGGTTGGTCAGAAAACTGTTTTTGTTAACAGGACAATGTAAAGTAATGTTCAGTATTCTAAAAATTATCGCAATTACACAGGGGTGGATTGGGAACCTAAAGTGGCCCTGAAAAAAACAACTAAGTGACCCCATATTGTAGGAGGGACTAAATTGACAGGAGGCAGGGAAACAAAAGTAGGGGTCAGCAGTGCCATAGCGCAAAATACCACATACCAAATTTCTGCACAATGTATTGCCCCAAAAGTTGTCATTCTGGGTTTGCCATCAATAGAGGCCATTTTCTCTCCTCTTCTTCCAGTTGTCTCTGATTAAGATATGAAGCAGGGTGCTTAGAAGGTGAGATGTGAGACATAGTTGAATTCAGGAGGGCATGTCACTGGCCAGGTACATGAGTGCCTGATTCTTACGAGTTAATTACCACTGATAGCTTATTATTGACCCAGCCAGCGTCGGAGATGGGGGCTTGGGTGGCCTCCTGGGCATTAGCCCACTGGGAAATTTCCCTGTAAGACCTATGGTCAAGCCACCCCTGCACATACACACGATATCCACGCTGAGTATGACTTAATGTTACCAGGGGCGGATTGGCCATAGACCTTACAGGGAAACTTCCTGATGGGCCGATGCCCATGTTGCTGCCTGAGTCGTCCTCACAGCCGACCAGTGGAAGTTTTTGGGTATGTATTTTGTGCTGCTTTTATGATGGACTGTGGTATTTGGTGTTGGGGTGGTATAATGTGCCACAATATGGTATTGATGGCCCTGTCTTCCATCATTTTGGACTTGACTACAAAACGGGGCCACTTTTAGTATTTTTTCCAGGGCCACTTATGTTCCCAGTCCGCCCCTGAATGTTACCATGGCTAAAGGCCCCTTTACACTGCCAAATAAGGCTGCCAGCTGTCATGAAGGAAGTGTTCCTTCCTGACAATTGTCTGCTCGTCAGTATGGCTAATGCCATTGCTCATCCCCATATAGAATTATTGTTTGTGGGCAGCAGAGTTCTGTTTAGACGGCATGACCTGCTGCTCACAAACAATTTTACCATTCATCAGGTAATCGGTGGCACATTTAAACTGGCTGATACATTGAACAGTGTAAAGAGGCCTTAACTGTATTTCAGTAGTTACATGTTGCCCATACACCTTCAATAGCTAGTGCCCCACAGCTGGTCAACATCTAGTAACCTTCTCTAAACCTGATCTCTTCCTCTCAGTGTGTGGCACCTGTCTTGGTGTTATGTTTGACTCTGTTCTTTCCTTCACTCGCTATATTCAATTGCTTCCTTGCTCATTCCTCCTGCATCTCAAAAACATCTCTAGAATCTGCCCCTTTATTACTTTGGAAGCAACAAAAACTCTGATCCATTCTCATCTTGATTACTGCAACTGATTGAGTCGGTCTTCCCCTCAATAAACTGTTCCCTCTCCAATGTATCCTTAATGCAACAGCCAGGCTCATCTATCTGTCTAACCGCTGCTCTGATGCCTCCATTCTATGTCAGTCATTGCACTGGTTGCCCATACAGTATAGGATTCAATTTATAGTGCTCACTCTCATCTACAAAGCTCTGCACAGTACTGCACCCTCTATATCTCCTCCCTCATTTCTGTCTACCATCCTACCAATGCTCTCCATTCTACCAATGATTTACGACATCCACCATAATCTGAACCTCTCACTTGTGTCTCCAAGACTTCCTTTGCACAGCACTAGTTTTCTGGAATGTCCTTCTCCAAGCCATTAGATTAATTCACAGTTTTAATCTTTTTAGGGTGGCCTATTGCATCCCGTAATCTAACTTTTTTTTTTTTTTTTATAATTTACCCTCAATATCATTCTTCTGAACCTGATCCATCAGCAAACACTATCCACCACACCCCATGCACTCAGAAGCTATACATATATGTGCTGATGACTGGTTCATGCAGTTTTATTTCTTCCCCCCTATTTTTTAAGATGGCAGGACCATTGTACAAAACAAGCACTTTATACCTTTTTGTCACCCCTGTCTGCTCATAGATTGTAAGCACTTAATCCTCTTGTTTAATTATTGACTTGTGTGTTGCTGGGTAAGGTATTATTGAATATGAACCCTCTGATTGTAAAGCGCTGCAGAATGTTGGTGCTATATGAATAATTATCCTGACTCCCCCATATCAGTTCAACAAAAAATAGAAAAAAAAAAATTGGTGTTGAAATTGAACTTGCCTAACTAGTCTCTCCGGAGGGGAGTCGGGAGACTGCCCTTACACAGGAGATAGTCATCCAGCCCCACTAAAATCATTGTTTGGTCAAGGATAATCTAATTTGTATGGGGGGTCCACAGTTTATTTATATTCTACTATGGAATTTTTTATTTTTTTTCCCGCTAGAATTAGAGAAGACAATGTAAAGTACATGCTGTAAGAACAATGTATTTTCAGTACCGTACAGATGTTTTGTGCACAGATATGTTTCTAGCCCAGGGACAGGGTTATGTGCTAATGCTTATGATTTATAGTAGACAGTGAAAACTAAGTTTCTGCTGCAGTAGTGCTGATATTTTTTAAACAGGTGCTTTCTTTTGTATTGTAATGAACACATTTTATTTTATGTGTGACGCATTAGTTCCCATGTATCCTCTACATCCACTGCTGGTTGCCATTTCCTGGTCCCTCTTGACAAAGAAATCTGGTAGCTCAGTCAATCATTGGTCATAGCAGTGACCTGCCACAGCCAGTGATTGGCTGAGTGGTCATATTTCCTTTATCAGGAGGGACCAAGAATTAGTGCTGGGTGGGGGAACCTGGAAGCACCAGAATGGGAATGTGGGGGAGATTGGTGAAGTTTTTATTTTTTTGAATTTGTTAAGCCATTCTGGGACCCTTTTTTTCATCTAATACCTGGATAAGCCCTTCAACCATACTGTATATTTTTAGGATGTTTAATACATTGACGTATAGATTGTCTAGAAGACACTTAAAAAAAAAAAAAGTCCAAAATGGGTTAACAGTACAAAATTATTATTACGCCTGCTTAACCAATCATTGGCAGATGCACAACTGCTAATATCTCACAGACTAGGTTCATGTTATCCATGTCCATTTTATTATGTGCAATCTTCCTCAACTCTTACTGCCTGTTACTCCTCCATTGCATTCTATTCACACCAGTCCTTGACTCCTTCCCTCACCCATATACGCCTTTTTAATGTGCTATTCACCTTCTTGAAGCAACTTAACCATTCAGCACAAAAAGCACTCCGTGTGCAACAAACTACATTCATGACTTTTTTTTTCAAGTTCTCTTAAACTCCTGGCCCTCGCTAAAACTTGGATTCAGCAATCTGACACCACTTTACCTGCCTCTGTGTCTTATGGTGACTTACATTTTTCTCATACCCCCAGACCTGAGAACGGACATGGTGGTAGATTCGCCATACTTTCCCCACAATGCACCTTCCAGGCCATTCCCCCAGTACCTTTATTCTCATTCCCATCTTTTAAGGTCCACACCCTCAGAATCTTCAACCCACTGATCCTCACCCATTTCTTACATTACTTGGCTGCCTGGATTTCCGAATTCCTGTTTTCTGAATTACCAAGTCTAATTTTGGGTGACTTTAACATATCTATAGACAGCTCAATCTCCCCATCTGCCTCCCAGATTCTATCTCTAACCACCTCTCTTTGCCTTTTACAAAATTCTGATGACAGCGTCTGATGAGTGCTCCATATTCCATATGTGATTGCATGCATGGTTGTTTTTATTATACAGATTTCACGCATTGTTAAGGCCTTTGCATCCCTAGTTCTTATCACTTTCTAACTTTGACACATGAAGATGGTAATGCAGTTAACCTGGTCTTCTTCCAACACTTCTCGGTTTCTGACTTTATGCACTTTCCTCTCCCACTCTCTGACCACAATAGTCTCTCCTTCACTGTCACAAATCCATCCCAGCACACTCCTATTTATCTCGTATTAAGAAATCTACATGCCATTGAGACTAAGAAACTTACATATACTGTACAGTTGTTATTGTCCCCATCTCTTTTCTCTGCGATCCTGATCTGGCTGCAAAACACTACAGTGATACCCTCAGAAGCACCCTGGATGAAGAACTGCTCCCTTCACTTAGTACCACCCAACACAGAAGAAAGCAAGCCTGACTCACACCCCAAAGTCAATTTCATTACTGATGCTCGAAGATTGCTGGACACATATAAAGAAAATCTTATACACCAGAAGATTTCCTCTGTTATAAGTTTATACTAAGGACCTATAACTCTGCCCTCCACCTTGCCAAACAGAACTATTTTTACGATTCTCATCTCTTCACAATCCAGTAATTAAAAAAAAAACTCTCAACACCTTTCACTCCCTTCTCAGTCGTAAAGTGCAGACACTAGAGATGAGCGAGCATGCTCGGCCGAGCGTACTCGGGAGCAATTTTCGAGTAGTAGCGTACGCATTGTACACTAATGCATACGCATCTTCTAATCTGTACACTAATGCGTACGCATTTTATAAATTTGTACGGTAATACGTACAGATTAGAAGATGCGTACGCTACTACTCAAAAATTGCTCCCGAGCATGCTCGCTCATCTCTAGCAGGCACCCATCACTGACCTCTCTTTTGAAGATAATGCTAACTTCGTCAAAACATCTGGCATCAAATTAGCTCCCAGTCTCCAAGCATCATCGATGCTTACCTATTTAACCTCCATTGGTTCTCTTTCTACATTTCAACCCAGTTAGAAAAGAAGTCTTCAGGCTCCTCTCTTCTTCTTGATACATTAACTGTACTACTGACCTTATTAAATCGCACCTCCTCCTCTCTCTCTCTCCCCGGCTGAACTAAAATTTTCAACCTCTTCTGGTATCTTCAACTCCTCTTTCAAACATTGTGTCTTAACCCCATTACTGGAACCATCCTGAACAGCTAACTGCAGACCTGTCTCTAATCTCCCCTTTATCCCTAAACTTCTGGAACGCCTGGTCTACTCTCGTCTCATCTGCTATCTACCTTCTAACTTTCTTCTTGAGCCCTTACAGTCTGGTTTCCGCACCCTACACTCTACAGAAACTGCCCTTAGCAAAGTGGCAAATCATTTCTTGTTAGCTGAATGCAATGGTAACTACTCTCTACTCATTCTCTTGGATCCCTCTGCTTCATTTAAAAACTGTACACCCCCAACTCCGTATGTTCCAATCTAGCTGTCTTAATGGCACTGCCCTTTCCTGCTTTTCTTCCTATCTCTCTAGCTGCTCTTTCAGTGTGTCATTTGCTGACTTTACTTCTTCTCCTCTTCCTCTTGCCATTAGGGTTCCTCAGGGCTCAGTCCTTCTCTCTGTACATAGCCCCTATTGGACCGACTACTGTATTAGATTTGGTTTTCAGTCCAATCTCTGTGCTGATGACATCCAACTGTACACTTTATACCTTGTCATCACCGCTGCTGTACTACAGAACACTACTGTCTCTAACATTGTATCCTCTCTCTCTCTCTCTCCCTAAAACTGAATATTTCAAAAACGGAAGTACTTTTTCTCCACCTACTAAACTATCTAAATCTGATATTTCCATGAAGCCTAGGAAGCACACCCAATGTCTCGGTGCGATCTTTGACACTGTTCTTTCCTTCACCCCCCTAAATTCAGTCTCTAGCCAGCTCATGCCGCCCTTTTCTTACTTTAGAAAAAAAAAAGCTCATTGTTTGTTGTCCTGATCAATTCGCATCTTGTTTACTGGGACTCCCTAAACTCTCACTAAGCTGTCCTGAATGTAGTCACATTATATCCATCTAACAGTAGCCTCCACCCTGTGACAGTCATTGCACCCTTACAGTATAGGCTTCAATTTAAAAGTTTTGCTTGCAAAGTTGTGCACAGTGGTAGTGCTGCATATCTCTGCATTCATCTCTCTACCACCCTACCCATACTCTTTGCTCTAAAAATTATGTAAGGCTAACCTCATACTAACATCATAATCCGAACCTTTCATTCTGGTCTCCAAGACTTCTCCCAATTCGCACCAGTTCTCTGGAATGCCCTAACCCAAGCAATTGGGGTACTGCTACATGGAGACACTGGTCGCTGCCAGAATCACAGTGTAGTAGTGATCCCATAGCATAAAAAAAAAATCCAGAAAAGTTGGATTTTTGAGATTCAGAGATCGCAGTCGTGGCACACGTGATTCGCATTCCCCAATCGTTTCTATGGGATCACCACTACACTGAGATGACCCTGGCCACTACAGCTGTCATCTTTTTATGGTGGCCTGTCACATCCCCTAATCTCTTCTCAATTAACCAACCTAAGGCTATGGCTACACGGCAACATGTGAAAGAGTACAACTACTCTTTCACATTTTTTGCAATGATAGTCAATGGTGTCACACAAGAATACAAGTTGGATGGATTTTTTGTGACAGTCATATCACCATTGCTGCATATCGCCATGTAGCCTAATTCTACAGAGCCTGACCCATCATTATTTTTTTATTTTTTTTCCAGGAACTTATCCAGGAACTTTTTTTTAAAAAAAGTAGTTCTCCAGACATCTCCTTAAAAAAAATGGAAAAAAAATAAAATTTATATATATATATATATATATATATATATATTTACACATATGCAGTTTGGTGTTCTGAAGGGTGGGTCTACTGTGAGGATCTGACTGTGGCATAGGAGTGATCATATGTTGACTTGATATTACCTCTCAGCATAGATTGTAATAGTTATAGCTCCTTAGCTCCTTCTCTTGTCGCTTTCTGTTGGATTGCCTTGCAGCGGTCTGGCAAGCTAAGAAATGCATTATGAAATGTCAGAGCACTGTAGAAACAATCTGCTCTCACGAAATGATAACAGAGATTAAGCAAATTCTAGATGTATGTTGGCTTTGCAAAGCCCATGTTTACTGCACCTATTGAACAAAACCAGGAGTGGTTATTTCTAAAGAAAGAACAGATTAGCTGTAATAAGGTAAAAATAATGATGTCTTAATAAGAATAAAAGAAAAAACTGTAACTCAAGATAATAATCTCCAGTGACACAAAAGATTTATGTGCCAGGAAGATTGTAAGAGATCAAAGGTATTACAATATAATGCTATTGGCTACTGCTCCAGTTCCAACTTTTATGCATACAACATGTATTATTAACCTGTACAACTAGATTGTTAACAATTAGAATGTAAATACCTGTGCGCTGTAAGCTTGTAAATTCAGCCCTTGATCATGCCTACTGTTAACCCCTTTAGCTCTGCCTGAACTCACGGCAAGGCTGTTCTGTCAAGTCAAAGTACTGTGGTAGCAAAAGGGTTACACTTAGTGTACATGGGGTTGGGCCCTGTGTGCGTGCAGTAAATCCACTGCTAATTACGCCTTCTAAGGAGTGATAGGTTTCAAAGGTGTTATGGTTTAAGAACTAGATAGGTGGGGAGGATGTTCATTTATTAAACTTGCAATTTAATAAAGCCCATAAATCACATATCGATCTTCTGATGACATTGTCTTCTCACGCTTCTTACTCATCTTTTTTTTTTAGTTGGAATTACATACTAAAGGACATATAGGCTGCACTTCAACCTTGACTTGTGATTGCTTTTTAATATTTTTTTTTTTTTTTTTAATTTTTCTGCACTCCTGTGCAGAGCAAATTCTTGATAAGTTTGAATATGAAAATTGTATCTGTCTATCCATACATCCATCCAAAACTGGCCATGCAATACAGATAGTGGCCGATGACTATTCCTCCCAAGCGTGTGTGTTTTTTTTTCACTGCAGAGAGGGGAGTAAGCCACTACCAGACTCCTCTGGTGGCGGCATACCTACCCTGAGGATGAAAGGATTTGTCATGTTGAAATCCACTTTACCCCCAACATCTATCTTCAAAGGAGAGTCTTGAGGCCCTCATACAATTTAGATGGCTGACCAGTAGTAACCCTCAATTTAGATCTACTGTGGTTACTGTTCGGAGATCCATATTCGTACAGTATTAGAATGTATGGGCTCCAATGAGGCTCCAAAGTTGTTCGCGAAGTAGTGTGAGACTTTGTTGAGTAACTTCGGTAGTTGATTTGGTAGTTGATTTTATGTAAAACTTGAAACTGAACTCTGCTTCAGTTCCGAGGTACCAGTCAGAACCGAAGCAGGGTTTGGTTTCAAGTTTTAAAGTGGTTACTAACTACCGAAGTTATTCAACGAAGTCACGCGCGACTAAGTTCGGCTCATCAGAGCCCATACATTTCACTACTGTAGGGAGAGGAATCTCCATACAGTATTATTCCGAAGATTTAAACAAAGCAGCTTCAGATGAAGCATCCTGAACTCGCTTCACTGAACACTAATTGTGTAATAAGAACAGGTAGCCTGTAATGGGATTTCAACTAACATAAGCAAATCAAAGGTGATGAAGTCATAAGTTTTATAGTATAAAGTACCTGGATATTGTTAAATGGGTTATAGAATTCACCTCCTAGTTTGCATATCCTAAGAGGTCTAATGCTACTGTCGTGCTCCCATAGATTACGGTGGATCTGTACAGCCTTTTTTTGGCCATTCCAAATATTTTATGTAATTTAAGGCTGGGCTGTAACAAATTTTTTTTTGCAGCTTTTGTTTCAATTAGCTCTTGATATTTGAAGTTAAATAAGCTGTACTTTGTAGTTCATTTTGGTTAAGAATCTAAAATGTAGCAAAATTTAAATAGATGAAATTTAAAAAGCGTCTTCAAATTCCTTCAGAGGAAATGTATCATCACAAAAAGACATTACTTAAAATCTGCTTTTTTATTTTCAAGTGATCAAATAAAAAATAATAAAAAAAATATATATATATATATATATATATATATATATATATATATATATATATAAATCCGTTTAATTCCTTTGCTGGACCGTAATTAACAATGCAAGTGTGAAAGTAGCCTTAAAGAAGAACTCCCGCAAAAATTTTATTCCATGTCCTGCTAGAAATGTACATTATGTAATCTGCAGTGAATGTCATTTTCTTACCAGTAGCTGAATTTTTGAGTTATATCATCCTGAAGTTTCTTATCTGTGTCATGTGACTAGGAATTAGACCCACCAACTCACACAGCACCTTATGTGTGGACAGGAAGTCTAATTTTCTATGCATTCTTAAGGGAGCCTCACTTTCAGTCTCATAGGTATGAATAGAGAAGTGACTGGCTTGCTGTCCTGGGTCAGTTGGAGGTCAGGGAGTTGGTCACATCACCCAGCTATCATAAGAAGAGAGGGGATAGCACTCCATTTCAGCCTCTGATAAGAAAATGACATTCACTACAGATTATATCATGCACCTTTCTAACAGGTCAGAGAATAAAAATTTTTGCGGGAGTTCTTCTTTAAGTGGTTGTTCACACAACCCTATTTTTCTTCCACCTATAAAAGTCGTTGGGGCTATTTACACATTGCTTTTTCTTTTTTTTATGGTTGTGTGTGTCCAATCTGAGAACCTCTATGCAAGACCTATTTTGGTCGATTTACTGAATTAGACGCATCCATTCAATGGAGAAAAAAAACAGGTTGTACTGCTGGGTGTCTAGATAAAGTAGAATAGTAATATTATACCCGCAGATAATGCGGTAAGCATCTTCACTTCTACTCTGTAGTCTCTGAGGCATGGAGCTATACACCATCACTTCTGGGAGACTATAATCTGACATTACACACATACACGTGTTTTTGGTGTGTGTGTATTGGAAAAATTCATCATGCTGAACATCAATCATTGTAACTGATTAGTTGTCACAGCTTCTCCTTGAATAGCATCACTGACCTATATTGTGATTACTTTAACGTCTGTCCTGTAACATATTTGTGACTAAAAGATAGCTCAGGCCTAAACATGTACTTATGCCTAGTCTTCAAGGTTTCTTTTGACAAGGGGTTCATCACAGAAGATCTGTCCAGCAGACAAGAGTGTATGCACTTCATCTCAGTTATTACACAGATTCTCATCATAAGGAAACTGGGCTTGGGGTTTTTAAATGAAGAACTTTATTGAAGAAAAACAGAATGTCAGGAGAGTGGTAGACTTATGCTAAACAGGTATGAAAAAATAAGACCACTAAGGTATTCAGTCAACCCCAGAATTATTGACACAATACATATAATCATTACAAGGGTCTTCAAACATTGCTTATTTTTATAACATAGATCATTCCTCCTGTTTTATTTAAAGGGGTTTTGCAGGATTTTCTCTTTAGTGACCTATCCTTTTGGTATGAATAATAATAAGTTAACTGTATTGTATGGGTAATAATTGCAATGGTATTAAATCTGTCTTTTTATAGTGTAATGTTTTTTGTTTGTTTGTTTTTTTGGAGGAGACCTTATTAAACCTAATTGTAATGAGCAGTGTTGGTTTAATTGCTTATGTCCAAATATTGTTGCTTGTTCCACTGACAGTCAGCCTGTTTAGGGTATGCCTCTAGCATGGCCTTATATGCAGATGCTTACGGCTGACCTTGGATTATTTGTTAGACCCTGAGCTGCCATAGTAATCTTCCTACTGTCAAACACCTCAAATGCTGCAGTCACCCCCGACTGCAGCAGCTACATAGTTAAACTGCTTGGATTGGAGTTGTTGCCTTGATATTGTAGGTACAGTAGCAATTAGCATGACATCTTTGTAATGTGTACATCTGTCGGATGGTGATAAGCAGCACTCACCTATGATTGATATGTGTCCCATTATAGTCTATGCGTCCGTGAAAACCACGGATGCAACACAGATGGCATCCGTGTTTCACGGATCATTAGGAAGAGATGCTTTCAAAATAATTTTTCAGCTGTTAAGGGTCAGTGAAATGCAGATAACACACAGATAGCAAAAAACAGACACGCGGACCAAACATGGATTTATCAAGGACATCTTCATGGAGGCATCACTGACCACCTTCTCACGGATTTGGGCACGGACGTGTGAGGCTTAACACCAGGGCATAACTACCATAGCGGCAGACCATGCAACTGCTATGGGGCCCAGGGCAAGAGGGGGCCCAGTCTTAGTTAGGATTATCTCCTTCTCCACTGGAGGTGAAAACTTGGTCAGGACTCTACCCTCTAAAGGAACAACTTTTAGCAAATGAAGCAGTGGGAAAATGGCCCAAGGGTCATTGAAAGGGTTTAGGCAGAAACCCTTCTGTCCTGTGTGTCACAGCTCATCTACTTCCCTCTGCACTGGTCAGCAAACATGCCCAGAACAATCTCCCATAGAAATTAGACAATGTATACATTCCTGTCAGAGTAAAATATAACAAAAAAAAAATCTTTAAAAAAAAAAAAAAAAAAAGGAAAATAAATTCTATGTTGTTTACATTGAAAATATTATTCACTGTATGGGTGATTTATTTTGGTATATTTGTTTTTGCTCAGTTCTGTGATGTGTCAATTCTGGAGTTACTTGCAAAAACTAGAGATTTATTGCTCTCACCTGAAAAGTATATAGGGGGTCATTTATTAAGACTGGCGTTTTAGACGTCGGTCTTAATAACCCCTATAGCTGACAGTGGATCCGCCAAAGTTATGAAGAGACGCAGCCGTGTCCAGCTCCAGTCTAAGTGTAAGACCGCTTCCCTGCTGGCTTACATTTAACCATTTTCCACGCCTAAAGCAGGTGTAAAAAGCAATGAATGAGACGGGCCCTGCCATGTCTGCGTTCTTTGGGAGGTGTGATTTGGGAGAAATCGCAGATTGCAGCTCAATCTGCCCCAGAAATACTCTTAATATAGGCGTATTTCTGGATAGTCAATTGGCCCCATGGTTTCTAACAGTAAAGCACTAATTTCCTGATGCACCGTATTAAAGTTTGTTTCCCGATGACCCATTTCAGGCACTGTGGTTACAGAAGTAAATTAAAGGGGTTGGCCTATCTCAGACTTTGATGCCATATATCTAAGATATGCCAAAGTCAGATAGAAAAAGTGTCCCAGAAGTGGGAACCACAACTATCTCCAGAATGGGGCCTCTGAAGTGAAGAAGAGAACACTGAGCATTTTATTTTCGGAGTTTAAAAAACAGCCGATTGCGTATGCTCGGCAATTTTCGGAAGTCCCATAGAAGTCAATGGAGAGGGCACCACACATGCACTGCCATCTCTTCATTCACCTGTATAGGACTGTTAGAAGTAGCTAAGTCAGTGCCTGGCTATTTTCAGAACGCCCATAGCGACAAATGGAGAGGTTGCCACTCTTGCTTTCACTCTCCTGCAATTCGCATACAGATGCGAGTTCCGCCCCTGGGACCCATACCTATCTGGCATTGATGGCATATGCTAGTGATATACCAACAGTGTCTCAGATGAGACAACCCCTTGGATATGCCCCCATTGTCTTATAGGTGCGGGTCCCACACCTATATCGAGAACAGAGCCCCAAAAGAGAAGGAGGGCGCACTGGCTCGGCTATTTTCATCGGATCTGTAGAAATGAATAGGATCGGCGGCGGCGCTTGCGCAGTGCACTCACATTCGTTTCTATGAGCGCAGCGGGGAGCTGTGCCTGGTGGTGGCCATACCCCGGGAAACCTGAGGTCCTCCAGGCACAGAGCTCCTGCTTCATTCTCGATATAGGTGCGGGTCCCAGCGGTGGGATTCCTGCCTATGAGACAATGGGGGCATATCCTAGCAATATGCCCCCATTGTCTCAGATGGGATAACCCCTTTTAAGTATAGTCAATTAAAAATTTGGTAAATTGTAACTTCTTTTCTATACATTTTGATTCTTTTCAGCTATACTCTGCAACTGTAAATATCCAAAATATTAAAATGTACACGCCACATAAAATGACAACCACGTTGTCAAGTACTGCTTACCTTGTGTTTTATGAGTCAGGTGAGTGAGTGCGTTTCATTGCAGATCTGCATTTCAACAAGGGCAATATCAATTATGATAAAGATCCTTTGACACTTGTTTTGTTTGCAGGTGTCTTTTATAAGACGACCTCTAATCCCTTCAGGAAGAAATAGTTTCTCCCTTTTAAAGAGTATTAAGTAAATATAAAGGCTCTGATCCTTGCCATTGTTGCTGATTCTTTGAGGGATATTTCCCAACATTCATTGTTTAAATGGTTGTCAGGAGGAATCAAGTGAGACTTGATAAACAATGCAGTAACTTGTTCGTCTCATTCTTTGTACTGGAGCATTTTTTTTTAAAGGATTTGCATTTAAGAAGTGCTTTTTGATGGAGGTACACTTAGGGTCACTTTCAGCCTTTGCCACCTTCAGTGTTTTTGGCATTTTTTTTTTAAATCCTGACTTGGTGTACAAATCCAGAGTTTAGCTGGAAGTGGCTTGACAAGATATTGTGTACAATGTAATAAACCTTTGTATTTCGGATTAGAATAATAATCTTTATTTGATCATGTACATGTGTGTGCTTCGTAAGGCTGATATGTAAATCGTATGTTCTATTTAGATTGTGTATCACAAAAGAAGCCATAGAAGCGGAAACGTAGCAGGCATGTTTTTATATGTTTAAAGTACTGATATTTTTTTAAACACATTATGTATTAGGTGCCAGTAGAAAGTCACCCTTTTCACTTATCTACTTATTTAAAGGGGTTCTGCAGTTCTGTAAAACTGATGATCTATCCCCTGGATAGATCATCCACATCTGATCGGCGGCGATCCGACACCCGGGACCCCCGCTGATCAGCAGCGGCGCTCTGTTCACTTGAATGGAGCTTAGCCCCACCCAGGCCAGTGATACTAGTCGTGACGTCACTGGGCCTTCGGTAAACACAGAGAAGGCCGCGACGCTCCTGCAGCGCCGCTGCCTTCTCAAACAGCTGATTGGCGGGGGTCCAGGGTGTCGGACTGCCGTCGATCAGATGCTGATGATCTATCCAGGGGATAGATTATCAGTTTTACAGAACCCCTTTAATACCTGAATATCCATAGGATACTCTCATCTTTACAATCGGGTATGCAAGTGGATTATGTTCTTATCTTTTTGTAAGCCTCCTGTCACAGAATCAAAAAGAAAACCTTTCTTCTGTTCATTTGGAAGACAAGCTTGGTATCTTATTTTTCCATTTGTGAGATACCAGTACAATTACTGTACATGGTACGACGATCTAGCAGATTGTTGGTAAGAAAGCGCTCCTTTCCAACAATCTGCAAATCAGTTTTTCTGCAGTTACCTTCTTATCTGTCATGCTAATCCTGCCTTTAATGATGCAAAAAAAAATATATAACTTATCCTGTAAAAATAAGCCCCCATATGGCAATATGAACAGAAAATTAAAGGAATTATGGCTATTGGAACGTGGGGAGGAAAAAATGAAAATGGGCTTGCTCCTTTAAAGGGATTCTGTCAGCAGGATATTGGGTATAGAGATAATTACATCTCTATACCGGCCTTACTGCTGTGATTGTAAATATGTAAGTGTAATTGTTATTAGGGCAGTAGTTTACATAAAAAAGCGTTTTTATTAACATGTGAAATACCTGGATAAGGAGCCCAGGCATGCCGCAGATTTCGGAGCCCAGCACCGCCCTCCAGCTAATTATGCACGCCCCTTCAGCGATGTCTTCTCCCCCGGCTGCGGCGCATCTCGTGCATGCGCCGTGCATACAAGAGTCTGTGCCGCAGCCGGGGGAGAAGACAGCGCTGAAGGGGCGTGCATAATTAGCTGGAGGGCGGTGCTGGGCTCCGAAATCTGCGGCGTGCCCAGGTTCCAATGGCTCGCAGGACCTCCCTTTGGGCTCCTTATCCAGGTATTTCACATGTTAATGAAAATGCTTTTTTATGTAAACTACTGCCCTATATAACAATTACACTTACATATTTACAATCACAGCAGTAAGGCCGGTATAGAGATGTAATTATCTGTATACCCAATATCCTGCTGACAGAATCCCTTTAAAGGGTAAGACCAGATCCACAATACATGTTCAGTGGATATCGGAAAAGGGTTAAACATCTATTACTTGTGTAACAGCTTCTTACTGTAAAGTTACTGCTGAGTTATTGTGGTGGTGAACATTTTGTGCATTCCGATATTAAAAGCAATCCATGCCTGTTGTACAGAACACATTAGAAACAGTTATACAGTAGATGTCATTAGGTCCTCTTTTTATCTTTTGCTTTGTTTGCACCATAGGAAGTATTGTGCACCTCTTTCCTGACCGATTTGAATTATGTGTTGAGCTCACCTGACTCGGGTAGTGCCTAAAACTGTACCCTATACTGAATAGGCGCTTCCACGCATGTCTCAAGAGCTGTTGAGAGATACTGCATGAACAACCTTGTTTTCTAATTTGTATATAGGAGATATTACCCTGTACAGAAAGCAAATTGGTGTAGATTCCTTGCTGACAGATCACCTTTCCAGTGTTTTGTCCTTAGGGTACTTTCACACCTCCGGCATCGGACACCGGCAGGCTGTTCCAGCAGGTGAACAGCCCGCCAGATCTGTGCTGCCGCAGGTGCACGTGTGGGGCCGGAACTACGCTCCGGCCCCTTTGACAGTAATGGGGGCGGGCCACGGATCCGTCCGCAGCACGGCAAACCCTGACGAGAGGCGGCCGGAACAAAACTACGACATGTTGTCCTGTGGTAGCACGAATCCAGTGTGCTGTTCACCTGCCGGAGTCCGATGCTGCAGGTGTGAAACTAGCCTTAGTAACCAGTCTGATATCGGCACTCTTGGGTTTCGGTGTTTATAATCCAATTACCCCCCTAACTGAACGAAATGCCATCAAAGTAACCCAGAGGCTATGATGAGGACTGTACTATAGCCTAACCACTTTGGTTCTGTTTGATATAAGTGCTAAATTATGGTCATTTGGCATCCCAACACCCACCTTTCTAACGTGTCCCCTAAGATTTTATAAAGGCAACCTTTTCAAATTAATTTTGTTTAATCACAAGGACATGCACTTCTTCGTGATGATGCTGCCAATAAACTTATTAAAACTTTAAAATACTATGGATGTGTTCTATGATGTTGAAGATCTCAAGATTGGAGATCTGCATTTGAGAAATGTAAATATAAAAAATGTTTTGTTTTTTACTTCAATATTTGGGCTATTGTAATAGTTTTGAAAAACATATCGCAAATAACTTCAAATCCCAAAAATTGATGCAAGTTGTGATTCATGGGAGCAGAAAACCTAAAAGGAAAAATAACTTGGGAGGAAGTTCATGGAGAATATGTGCGGTGTCCTGCAGCTGCCCTCTGAAGAATCCAGTGATTTATTAAAGAAAGCAGATCTAAAAAGCCTTTATTTTAAAATCAACAGCTTGACTAATTTTAAATAACTGACTTTTCAAATGCTTTCATCGCAAACAAAGGCGTAATCCTGGGACTACTTGAGCCAGCAATGAAGGGTATGGTGAAGACCACCAGTGAATGTGCTTCTCCCCTCCTTCTCTGTCCTCACCACACACAAAATGCATTGACTGCAGCTTTATGAAGTGAAAACACTGAGGAAAAGGGAAATGGGGAGATGCTGTCCACAGTTATTTCTTTGAAAGAATAGCTCTTGCATCTGGACATTGAGAACAAAAAGTGCTTAAGACAGAAATAATAGCTGAGGTTATTCACTTGCCTAGAAGCAAAAGACTGGAACTGCCGTGTCTTGTTTCACCACCAATGACCCTTGCATTTTATTGTGTGGATATGTCAGGGAAAGTGTGTAGAAAGAATTTTGCGGTTACAACGACTTTGTCGTTTTTTTTTTTTTTCTTTTCGTGATGTTATGTTTTCCCTTTTTATTTTTTAGTACTTAGAGCTTTTTTCACATTACATTCATAACTTCAACATTCCAGTATCATAACAAAAACAACACTCACCTTTACATTTGTTAAACCAGCATGTCATATAATAAAAAATAAGAAACAAAGCAAAAAAAAAGTGTTTCTGAAGCAATATACAATTCTGACTGAGGAAAAGGGGTTTTCCCCCCCATCTACACTTCCAATACATTTTTTTAGTACTATGATCAGGTAAAGATTTGCTGCTGATTCTTCAACTTGTCAAGTTTCCCCCAAATCTCTGACTACAAAGAAGAGAAGAGCAGAGGCAGTTAATCAGGTTGAAATCCCTAGAGTCTGCTCTGCTTGTAGTCAAAGGCCTAATTTGTTATTCTCAGCATGAGAGCAACAATGCTGCCATTAAGCGTTAACAAGGGGCTAATCGAGGTACTTGGGGACTATATAAGGCTATCATTTTAACGCTATCATTTCGGCCATGTATCTTAGTGTGTTCATTTGAGCATTCCTATAATTAATGTAATCCAGTTTTTTTCCAATTGAAAAGATTAGAATGTTTAAATGAATGCAGTAATTTAGGGATGAAACCTTGTTATTAGCATAAGTAGAGAGGACACCCTATTGACAATACGGTTCACATGTCAGTGAGTGAATAAATAGAAAAGCAACCTATTACCACAGTAGGCAGGAGCACATGGACAGTGAGCCCTAACTGGAACCTCGCTCGCTTTCCCTGCCTACTTGCAGTGCAAGCCGTAGGCAGCAAGTCCGCAACTAGTCGACGTTCCCTACTCTGCTACAGTGCAAAAAAGACACGCACAGAGACTGCATTGTACGGGAATGGGTCAGAAGGACAAAACATGAATACAAAATAGCTTGAAAGGCTATATAAAGCCCCTTTATATTGCTTTTCAAGCTATTTTGTATTTGTGATAAAAAAAATACCCTGGACAATATTGGGATCTTTTTTTCTTGAGAAGGACAAATAGTACAAAATCACAAGACTGAGGGTAGTCATAAAGCCAAGCCAAAATCAGATGGGAAACACAGTACCATAACACAAGACAGAGTGATCAAAGGCAAGCCAAGGTCAGTAATAGAAATCCATAAACACAGAACCAGGAGCACAGCTAGGGAATCTGAAGCTATCAATGGCAAAGGTGTATGGTCAGGAAGGGGTTTAAATAGAGCACCAAGTCGCAGGATCAGAACCTGATAGGTCCGTGACTCAGTGCTCTATTATACCTCATTCACACATCAGTGTTTTGGTTAGTGGTTTCCATCAGTGATTGAAATCACTGACCAGAACACTGATGTGTGAATGAGGCATTAGTCAGACACCGCACACAGGAACAGAACATCTGAATAATCTAGCACTGCTAGTCTTCCTCCAGAACACGCCCACTGTGGAGACAAACAAATCATTGGATCCTGTTGTTAGGGATGCTGTCATGTCACCAGGGGGCATGGCTTCACAGTGCTCCTCTCTTCCAATGGCATCCTTTCTTGGTGCAATCGTGGCTTTAAACCACCGACCGTGTGAAATGCAGCACTGCCTTTCCTTAAGGACAATGAAAGATGAACACTACATGTCTGACACCGGAATTGTGGCGCAGAGTCCATGCCAATATTTCAATGGCATAAGCCATATATCTAATGGACCCTAAAAAGTCCTTTTATAGATTTTTATCTATCTATGGTGCTTATTTTTAGCACCATAAGATGCACCTAGGATATAGAGGAAGAAAATAATAAAACAAAACATTTTCGACCTCAGATCAGAACCAGTCCTCGTCAAACCACCAAATCAGACCCCCTTTCCATATCCGACCTCAGACCAGTCCCCGAAGCTCCATGAGACCCCCATCATCCTTCAGACCCCAGATCAGATCCCCCCCTCCCCCAAGCTCCATCAGACCTCAGCTCAGACACCCAAGATCCTTCAGACCTCAGATTAGACCCCCATCAGACCCACCAAGTTTCATCAGACTTCAGACCTAAAACAATAAGTGAACTTACCTCTCCTACTTCAGAAGGTGGAAGTCCTGATCTGGCGGTCTGATCTCCTGCACTCGCCACTCCCCAGTCTTCTTCCGACCCATGCTGCACTGTGACGTGACATCACACAATGTCAGATCATGGTGTGCGTCCACGTGCACTATGTCCTGATGCTGTAGGCATCGGGATATGTGCAGTGCAGCACCTGAAAGAAGATCAGGGAGCAGTGCGTACTCTTGCTGCTCCCCTAGCCTCCTGCATACTAATGAGTGCTTCTATATTGGAAACGCTCATTAGTATTTGCTTCATAAGACGCATTGCTACCCTACTTTTGGAGGGTAAAAAGTGCGTCTTATGGAACAAAAAATGCGGTATATCCTTTTTTCCCCTATAACTGGGTTGGCCAGTAGAAGTCAGCCCCAGTAGTGAATGGACAAACGTGGCATAAATGATGCCAATTTTCTGCAGCGGCATTGTGTATGGAAAACCAAAGTATAATGTATTACCACAGTGAAGGAGATTCTTAAAGATTTCATCCTCATGCTTCAGAACGTTTCCGCTATGAAATCTGTATATAACTTGACATCTGGCACGGATCTTAAATCTACAGCATGTTAATTTATGCTGCAGATTTCCACCATGTATTCCCCCCCCCCACCTTGTGAAGCAAATCTGCAGATATTCCACAGCATTTATGCACCAGGATTCGCTGCATTTGCCATCCCAAATGATCATGTGATCATTGACTGGACCTGGAACCATTAGCATAAGCAGTAACTTTCAATTTTCCTCTTCATCCTCCATGACGGCATACAATGAGAGATGACCCGCCTCCAACCAGGTAGGGACAGGAAGCATAAATTTGACCCTCCTCCAGCTCCTCCTCAGTGTCTTCCTGTCCCTGCCAGGTGGGAGAGGATCATGTCTCACGGCACTTGCCGATGGGGGCCGTTTTTGTAGGGCAGCAGAAGCGGCAGTTTATTATTTTGTTCTCATGCCCAGACCACATGAGGAGAATGAGGCCTATATCCACTCCCTAGTTGGGTTTGTGTTGTGATGGCTCAAAAAAGATCGTGCTGTCCATTCTCTTACCTTCCACTGTGGCGCCAGGTGTGGAGGTCCATGTGGAAGCCGGACACTCAGTGAGTTCCTCCGGCGGTGTGCGCGCTCCCGGCCGTTACCCGTGACTTCCGGCTCTAACGGTGACGTCACAGGAAGTCTCGTGCGTTCCACTTGCGTTCCAACGAGACTTCCTGGATTGGTGAGGCAAAAAGGGGGCGGAGCAACGTGGTTTTGGCGCGGAGTTCAAGGCGGAGGTCGCCCTCTGATCTGAGGTCTGCAGGTAAGGGCTATTTAAACACTCTGCTACAAGCTCCTGGCTGGTTAACATGTCTGACACTGCTTCTGGTCACATGGAGTCCACTGCAGGACCTGCAATTGTAAGTCTCCCTGTGGGAGCCCCTGGGGGAGTAACCTATATGTTGGTTTATGATGCTAACTCCTTCTGTTACTTTCTCTCTCTTGCTTCCATCTGGTATGTGTGTAGAGTGAGAGGGAAAGTTCTAAAAAAGAAAAAACTAGTCCTAAAATTAGGAAATGCGTTATGTGTTCCGTAAAACTCCCTGATACATATAGCAAGAAATTTTGTAAGAAGTGTACAATCAGTATGGCTAAGGATCTGGTTCCTTCTATTAGGGAGGAACTCAGAGACGTCATTAGAGAGGAGATGCGCTCGGCACTTGCTGAAGTCCCCATTTCTGCATCCGCCCCTTCTATGTCAAAGCATAGAGAGCAAAGGGCGGGTTCTGATTCCTCTTCAGATTCGGACCACGAGTCGGACTCTGTGTCTCAGGACTCGTTAGATTCTTCTGGTTCCGATACTGAGTATAAAAGTTTTCTTTTTTCCTCAGAAGACACAAAGGAGTTAATAAAAGCGGTTCGGGCTACAATGAACTTATCGGATGATAAAGTTCAAAGATCAGTCCAGGACCAAATGTTCAGTGGACTGGAACAAAGAAAGAAAAGAGTTTTTCCAGTCCACAAAAACATGCACGACCTTATTAAAAGGGAGTGGAAAGCTCCAGATAGAAAACTGTTCATACCCAAAACAATGAGTCGCAGACTTCCGTTTGATAGTGAGGATGAAACATTACTAACAGCTTGTCCTAAAATTGACGTTTCCCTCTCAAAATTAGTTAAGGGGTCAAATGCCTTACCATTTGAAGACATGGGGTCCCTTAAAGACCCCATGGATAAAAAAGTAGATGCTAGTTTAAAAAAGACTTGGAATGCAGCAGCGGCCATTTTTAAACCCAATCTGGCTTCCACTTCCGTTGCTAGATCCCTGAAAAGATGGCTTCAGCAGCTAGAGTCATTAATCAAGGATGGTACCCAGTACGATGCCCTAAAGGATTCCTTTCCCCTGTTGTTAAAGGCGGTAGATTTTTTATCAGATTCTACTGCTGAGTCAGTGAGGATGGCGGCAAGAACCACAGGCTTGGCAGCTGTCGCAAGAAGGGCTCTTTGGTTAAAATCATGGACAGGAGACACTGGCTCAAAAATGAGATTGTGTGCTCTCCCGTTTCGTGGAAACTTATTGTTTGGAGAAGATTTAGAAACCATTCTAGAAAAAGCGGCAGACTCAAAAAAGTCTTTTCCTAAAGAGACGTATAAAAGAAAGTTTCCCTTTCGAAAATCTAAAAGAGGCGGTACTTTTCAATCTAAAAGATCAGACAGGCTGGGACAGTGGTCAAGAGATAAAAACCAAAGAGGTAGTAGAGGAAGAGGTTTTTTGTTCACCCCCAAAAGTACAGAAACTTCAAAGCAATGACGCCAGACCTTTGGTAGGGGGAAGACTAAAGGTTTTTTCTCCCTTTTGGGAAGAGATTACAGGAAATCCGTGGGTAGTAAAATTAATTTCCGAAGGGTACGATATCTCCTTTCGTCTTCCTCCTCCAAAGGATGTCTTCAGGGTCACTCCAGTCCAGAGATCAGCCTTTTTACAGGAAAATCTGGAAGGAAGGATCCAAGAGCTACTAGATCAAAAAGTCATCATTCCAGTCCCCCTGCATCAACAAAGAAAAGGTTACTATTCCAAGGTTTTTTTGGTAAGAAAACCAAATGGAAAATTTCGCCTTATAATAAACCTGAAGAATCTGAACAGGTTTATAAGGTACGAGAAATTCAAAATGGAGACCATAAAGTCTACCATAAATCTTTTAAAAGAAGGAGACTTTCTGGCTTCAATAGATCTGCGCGATGCGTACTACCACATTCCAGTATGCGATCGCTCCCAAAGTTTTTTGCGGATCGCGTTTTTTTTGGGGAAAAATCTGTATCACTTCCAGTTTCAGGCACTACCCTTTGGACTTACCTCGGCCCCAAGGGTATTCACGAAGGTGATGGTAGAGGTGGTGGCCCATTTGAGAAGAAAAAATGTCATAGTAATCCCCTACTTAGACGATCTTCTAATTGTAGGAAGTTCAACACAAGACTTGAACAACAGTGTTTTTCAGACCTGCCAAACCCTATACAGGATAGGTTGGATTGTAAATTGGGAAAAATCAAATCCCTGCCCTTCCCAAAAACTGATTTTTCTGGGAATGTTGTTAGACTCGGTCAGCCAAAAAACCATCCTTCCAGAACAAAAGGTTTCGGGGGTGATAGACAAAGTGACAAAGTTTCTACATCTTGTCTCTTGTCCGGTCAGGGAAGCCATGAGCCTGTTAGGCACTTTGACCTCCTGCATACCGGCAGTGAAATGGGCTCAATCTCACTCGCGTATCCTTCAGCAGTGGATGTTGAAGAACTGGGACAGGAGTCAAGACTCCTTAGATGTAATAATTTCAATAACTCCCCAGGTAAGACAATCCCTGCAATGGTGGTTAAGTCCAGTTCATTTACGGGAGGGAGTTCCCTGGAACTCGGGCCCCTTGGAAATCATAACGACAAATGCAAGCAAGTGGGGATGGGGAGCGGTTTGTTCCCATCTCTCGGTCCAAGGGAAATGGTCCAGTCGGCAGGCGTCCCTGTCCTCAAACATGAGGGAGCTTTTAGCAGTCTGGGAATCATTGAAAGCGGTGTCCCAAATCATTGTAAAAAGGGAGGTCCAAGTAAGATCAGACAACACTACTGTGGTGGCCTACCTAAATCATCAGGGAGGAACAAAAAGCGTGGACTTAGGACATGTAGCAGAAAAAATATTTTGCTGGGCGGAAAAAAACCTGAGATCCCTAAACGCTGTACATTTAAAGGGGTCCCTAAATACAAAAGCCGATTTTCTAAGCAGGATCGAGG
The DNA here is from genome assembly GCA_900303285.1 of Rhinella marina. Lineage (NCBI taxonomy): Eukaryota > Metazoa > Chordata > Amphibia > Anura > Bufonidae > Rhinella > Rhinella marina. The sequence goes on along the minus strand of ONZH01021316.1, from coordinate 163,890 downwards.
TAAAATCCACCGAATGGAGCTTAAAAAGGCAGGTTTTCCTCCAGATAGTGGAAAAATGGGGTCGGCCTCAAGTCGATCTTTTCGCCTCGGGGAAAAATGCAAAATTAAGAAACTTCTTTTCTCTGAATCCCTACGACAAAAATATGGGGATAGACGCGCTGTCACAAGTATGGAATTTCCATCTAGCCTATGCATTCCCTCCTCTCCAATTAATCGGCCGAGTATTAAAAAAGATTCGTCAAGACAGGGCACATGTGATTCTTATAGCGCCCCTTTGGCCCAAAAAATCGTGGTTTCCCCTATTGAAACGCCTGTCTATCCAGAGCCCATGGATTCTTCCATGGCAGAAGGATCTATTATCTCAGGGACCAATTCTCCATCCCAGGGTAGACAGATTACACCTGGCGGCCTGGAACCTGAGAGGGTAACTTTAAAATCTGTAGGGCTGTCAGATGCCATTATAGACACAATGTTTGCAGGGAGAAAAAAGATCACATCAAAAATCTATTCGAAAGTCTGGGATACCTTTTGTGCTTGGTGTTTAAAATATAAGGTTTCCCCTAAAAAATTTTCAATCCAGTCTGTATTAGGATTTTTACAGACCGGTTTTGAAAAAGGGTTGCGGCCTAATACGCTAAGAGTCCACATTTCCGCCCTAAGCTCGGTATTTGACAAGAAGATAGCTGTTCACCCATGGGTCATTCGTTTTATAAAAGGAGCCGACCGCTTGAGGCCCTTGATTAGATCTAAAGTACCTCCATGGGACCTGAATATAGTGCTTTCAGGTTTAACATCAGCACCGTTTGAACCTATATCAGAAATTTCTCTAAGATTCCTTACCCTAAAAACTTTATTTCTAGTGGCCATTACATCTGCCCGTAGAGTAGGGGAAATCCAGGCCTTGAAGATGGTAGAACCCTTTTGCACGATCTTTCCAGATAAGATAGTTTTCAGATTAGATGACTCCTTTCTTCCAAAGGTGGTATCAAGTTTTCATAAACAGGAAGAAATTGTTGTTCCATCCTTTTGCGCAAATCCAAGAAATGAGGGAGAAACACGTTTCCATAACCTAGATGTACGTAGATCTATTTTACAGAACTTGGACACCTCTAATTCCTTTAGAAAAACAGATTTTCTATTTGTCCAGTTTCTAGGTGCCTACAAAGGTTATAGGGCTTCTAAAGATTCAATTGCACGATAGATAAAAACAACTATTCTGGAGACATACAAATCCTCTGGGTTGGAACCTCCCCAAGGGTTGAGGGCCCACTCCACAAGATCGGTCTCGACTTCCTGGGCTGAAAGGGCTAATGCTACCATGGAACAGATTTGTAAGGCAGCGACATGGTCTAGCCCCCATACCTTCGTAAAACGCTATAGACTTGATACATGTAATAATCAAGATCTGGCCTTTGGTAGAAAAGTGTTGCAGGCCATTGTCCCTCCCTAAAATAATTAATATGTTATATCTCATTGTATGCCGTCATGGAGGATGAAGAGGAAAAACCATATTACTTACCGGTAATTTCCTTTTCTTGAATCCTCCATGACGGCATAAGGGTTTCCCACCCCAAAAAAAAAAAAAAAAAAAAAAAAGGGGATTGCGGTTGCACTTAGGTTAAGGTAAGGTGTGAATGAAAAAAAAAAGTTATACACATGAATAGACTCTCTAGGCTGTCGGTCCAGTAAGACACTGAGGAGGAGCTGGAGGAGGGTCAAATTTATGCTTCCTGTCCCTACCTGGTTGGAGGCGGGTCATCTCTCATTGTATGCCGTCATGGAGGATTCAAGAAAAGGAAATTACCGGTAAGTAATATGTTTTTTTTTTTTTGTCGGCTCAAACCTATGCCATAGATCTGTAGAAGTGCAGATACAGAGACCACTTAAGCAATTCAACGGTGCATGATTACTACACAAATTGTGCTGTCCTGGACTGGATCCCTTTGAGTGTAGTATGGGTATGGAAGGTTGGGATATTTGGTGTCAAATGCAGTCCTGTTTTGGGCGATGTAGTCTTCATTCAGGTACTCAAAAGCTAGGGTAGTACACCTTGTGCCTTGATTATATAGTATAAGTAGTGATTCGCTTATGTTTATTTTGTTTCTTTCAGGTGTTTCTCCAGATTTTAGGTGTAATTGCTGTAGCAGTTGCCGTTATTCCCTGGATATTAATTCCTTTGCTCCCTCTTGTGATCATTTTCTATTTCCTAAGAAAGTATTTTCTGGAAACTTCCCGAGACATCAAACGACTTGAGTCCACAAGTAAGTAATGTATAAGTCAATTAAACAAGTGAATTAAGCCTTGTTTCATTTCAGCATGTGTAACAATGGGAAGGTTTACTGTTGAAAATACGCCAGCTAGGCTGAGTTCACACTTCAGTTATTTGATCAGTTATTTCCATTAGTTATTGTGAGCCAAATCCAGTAGTGAAGCCTCCAGAGAGAGATTGGGTATAATGGAAAGATTTTATCTTGTTCTGTGTTCTAATTTGGTGCATTTTGCACATAAAAACTGTCATGAATGCTTTGTGTCACATTTACCAACTGTTTAACAAACTTTTCTAAGCTTTTTACTCCTCATCTGACAAGGGGACATGACTTCATGGGGAAGGGACATGGTCTAAATGTGCCTCAGTATACCAAAAATGCATCAAAATTTTGGAGAATTTTTGTAAAACTACACAACTTTCAGGTGGCGTAAACTTAGGCTAGACAACTTTTATTTTTGTATTTTTGCATACGAACAAAATTCTGACGTATGGACAGAATTCTAGTGTAAATCTGGCACAAGATTTACAATGTGCCAAATTTATAAAGGTCCATGTGCCAGAATAGTAAATATTTCTAAAATAAAGACTCTGATTCGTATTCTTAGCACTAATCGTAAATCTGCCCTAATATGCACTTGGGGTTTTATAAAAATCTGGGACACATGTTGGTCTGTGGTGTGAGTGATCCAGATAAAATTAATAGGGCCATTTACTTTGTCAAAATTTTACCTATGTGACTGTTTGAATGCGGCATGTTTCTAGCCTCAGATGCTTTGCTTTATTTCTAGTGCTTCAGAGTATTTCAAAAGTCAGAAATTTGTACTTGTTGTTCTATAAGCTGAATCACCTAATTGTGAGAGAAAAGCAGACTATATTGCTTTGTGTATCTATGGGAACTTCAGAAAAGCTTACTTTTGTGTGCTTGTTTTTTTTTCATGCATACTTTGCCCTTGACTCTTATAATGGCCACCTCTTTATGCTATTAGCAACATAATAACCAGATTGAATAAGAGAGAGATTGCGCAGTTCTGTGATAACAGTTTCTAGGGGAAAATTGCAGGAGTGGTGAGCCGTATGGACAGTGGATACATAGAGGAGACCTATGACAGATATTTAAAGGGACACTTCCATCAGAAAGCGATATTTTGGAACAACTCAATATTCATAAAGAACACATTTTGTTTAGATTTGTTGGCTGTTTTTCATTTTGGCAGTACTGTGCCATTAAAAATGAAATACTAAATATTGATCTTCTGTAGCAGTCACCATTATCATGTTGCTGCTGCTGTGAGGGAAAGATTTTATCCGAAAGATAATTCTCATGATAATAGTAGGTGGCGCTCTAATGTTCCATTGATAGGCCTTATGTGTGATACTTCAAGACCTTCCCGACAGCTGCCGTACATGTACAGCACGTTGATCGGGAGGCTAAACTGCACCTGCTCCATCAGCGGCAGGGACCCAGCTGTTCCTGTAAGCCAAGCCCCTCCTGCATCCATAGGCATCAGTGAAAACGCCAGTGCCAGAACAATAACCCCTTGTGTGTTACAGTCAACACTGACCACGGTATGCATGGGGATTGCAGAGGGAGGGGACTCTCTCGGAACCCATAGAGTTCCAGCACTTCGGTAACAGGGATCCGATGACAGGTAAGGCAGCCCGATGCCTTCCACCAGAAGCCTGTGAGACCCAGGCCCTTGGATCAGACCCCCAAAACTTAATGTCTAAAACGCCAGTTTTAATAAATGTGCCCCTTAGTAGTACCAATGCTCCGAGAGGTACAGTTGGCCCCTTTTATTTTCAAATCGCCTACTTAGCATAAATATAAAAGTCCACACATCTCTGCAGCAGTGGAAGCTAAAAAGAAAAGGTATTGATTTAATTGTCATGGTCAGCCCTACCAGGCAATACCCCTGGTGTAATAGGGTTGATCATGATGAGAGAGGCTCTTACTTGAATGTGCAGGTAAGGTTTTCGATGGTATGCAGACGGCAATATTCAGGAGTTATTCATGAGATACACATTTGTGTCATCCAAGATTTCAATAGAATGCCATTTTTCTGCTCTATTACAGTACCTTACTCTGACCTTTTACTTTTATTTCAGTGATTTATTAGGACGCTCTGCTGTCCTGTTTTCCCAGCTTTAACAAAGAACTCTGTTTTATGGGATGCTATTGATTTTCCTTTTGTCTTTCAGTGATTTATCAGGGTTGTAAATTTATTTTTTTATTTCATGCTAATTATTCCTGTTGATTTCAGTGTGTTGGTGGTCGACTGGAGATGCTCTCTAATCATAACACTTTTTAAGAGTTATTCAAACAGTGGCGTTTTGTCTTCAAAAGTGGAATGATTGACATGTCCTCTGTTGTCTAGATCATGTTAGGTGACATTTATTTTCTATGAGAGAGTGACCACTCAACAAAAGGAAATAAAAAAAATATGAAAGAAAGAGAGAGGGGTCTACTATAGCTTGAAGGCGCTTTATAATGCCTCCATTGTAAAAGTGTCTTACCTGCTGACAGGCACAACCAGTTGCTGTCACTTTATATTCCATTAATAAGCGGCCATTGTGGTCTCTGTATGAGGGAGGTGGGCTGAAACCATCTCAGATGATGCCGTTTTCAATTTCCTTCTATAGTTTCTAGTATTTTATAGCTATGTTGTAAGCATCATGATTTTAGTAACGGTAACTGTACTATGCTCTTTAATTACAAGTGTATAAATTCAAACTTTGCCCTTTATTACATTTTTTGCTAAATATTGAGAAACTGAACTGCTATATTTTTCCTCAAATTTTCTGCTTGCCCACATATAGTTCGCTTTAGCAACACTAATGCCCACCATTTTCACATTGTCCTGAATTTAAGCTGGCAAAAGGAGCATACTCAAAAATAGATGGTTATTATTAGTCCCAGATGTATTTCGTCTTAGGATACCAAACACTTTGACCAACATTTATTAATAATGGCGTATTTTGCAGCAGTGGCATTGAACAGGGTAGTTGACAAGAATTAAAATCTTCACATCTCTTTCTGAGGGTCCTTTTACACAAACCGAATATCTGTCACATTATCGAGGAAGAGTATTTGACTGTAAAATGTGTTGACAGTCAGCCAATGAACTAGCAAATGCTCACTCATGGGATGATCATCTCGATCTTTGTTCTTGCGCATCATATTGCAGAGCATGAACAGTGATCAATGATTTTCTATGGGGACAAGCGATCGCTTATTCCTTCACTTTTCTTCATAAAGCAGTCATCTCCACAGATGCTTTGCGTCTACTTTCTTCCAGTTCATCTGTCAGATAATCAGTGCGTAAAAGGACCTTGACTCAGTTTCTTTTTAGACCTGCTTTGATCAGCTGTACCTTTGCAATTAATTTTTACCTTGATAATAGAGCCTAAGGCTAGTTTGATTGATTCATTCGTTTCATGATGGTGCAAGTTCACCTAAGGCTACTTTCACGCTATCGTTTAAGTTTTCCGGTATTGAGTTCCATCATAGGGGCTCAATACTGGAAAAAATGCGTTTCAGTTTTGTCCCCATTCATTGTCAATGGGGACAAAACTGAACAGAATGGAGTGCTCCATAATGCATTCCGTTCCGTTTAGTTGCGTTCCCGTACTGGAGCGCAAACCGCAACATGTATTTTTTTTTTTTTCATTCTGGGATGCGGAGCAAGACTGATCCGTCATGACCCCCAATGCAAGTAAATGAGGACAGATCCGTTTTCTCTGACACAATCTGACACAATCTGTCACAATAGAAAACTGATCCGTTCCCTATTGACTTTCAATGGAGTTAATGACGGATTTGTCTTGGCTATGTTAAAGGTAATACAACCTGATCCGTTCAGACGGTTTTGTTATCAGTAACTGAAGCGTTTTTGCTGAACCCTGCCAGATCCAGCAAAAAAAAAGGCTAGTGTGAAAGTTGCCTAAGAGGAGCAGTGTTCAGTCTGGGGAAATACTGCTCCCAAACAGAGTGCGTTTCCTGGACTGAATATGCTTGGCTGAACATGACCTTTAAAGAAAATGTGTCATCAGAAAATGACGCATTGTTTAAATCACATTTTTAGGTTTAAGTATTTTTAAAGAATTTTTGGTGGTTAGTTTTAATTTTCCATGTTAATATCTATATTTAAACAAAAACCATAAAACCCTGCAGTTTTCACACTGACCACTAAGCCCAACAGTAGGCACCACTTCTTGGTCTGTACAGATCACTTTACCGCTGTTACCTGCTTATCTATACGATATCATTACAGGCAGGATTAAAATGGCAGATAAGACAGGATCCACCATTCACAAAAGGTGATTGTCAAAGCTTATCTATTCTTTCTTTGTACAGTGACCTCTGCACAGGTCACAGAACACGCCAAGAAAACTCTCCCATAGAAGTCAATGAGGTCTCCTGACCATTGTGTATATGGACCATAGGGCTGCCATAAAGCATTTTTTTTCTCAGCAATGCGGGCACTTAAAAAAATTACATTTTAATATATACAAATGAGCCTCTAGGAGCAACAGGGGTGTTGCCATTATACCTAGAGGCTCTGCTCTCTCTACAACTGTGTAAACATCATCAATCCTGGTCCTGTCAATCAAAGTGGAGAGCGCACAGCAGTTGTAGAGCGAGAAAAGCTTCTAGGTGTAATGGCAGCACCCCATTGCTCTTAAAGGCTTACTTGCATATATTAAAAAGTAATTTTTCTGAGCAATGCATGCACATATGAACATGGGACCAACACAGATGTCTTCTGCTTCCAAGCGCACATGCAACAGGTCAACCAGTTTCATACAATTTCGTACAATTCTGATGACAGTTGCCCTTTAAAGGAAATCTGTCACCAGGATAATCGCTATTGAAGTAAAGTCATGGTCAAATAGCACTTAGTACCTTATTTCCAGATGTGCCTTTGTTTCAGCTATAAATGTTTTCTATCTTCTGACAATCCAGTTTATTTGGTATGCAAATGAGGCAGTAAGGTGCCCAGGGGGGCATGATTCTTGCAGGAAGGAGCCCAGGCATGCATTCTGCTAGTGCCCAAGCCCGCCCTCATGCTGGGGGCAGAGTTATGGCTTGAATGTGATGTAGGAGGTGTTCCTGGGCTCCTTCCTGCAAGAACGACGCCCCTCTGGGCAAATTACTGGCTCATTTGCATACCAAATAAACTGGATTTTCAGAAGATAGAAAAGATTTATTACTGAAACAAAGGCACATCTGGAAATAAGGTACTAAGTGCTATTAGGCCATGGCTTTACTTCAATAGTGATTATCCTGGTGACAGATTTCCTTTAAAGGAGAACTGTTGTCAAAAATTAGAAATATATCTAAAATGTTAAGACATGCAATGTAAGTTTTAGAATTTTTTGTGCTTATAATTTTTTTTTACCATTAAAGGAAATATTTAAAAAAATCATAATTGTGTAGAACTTCCTATGTTGACCAGCAGGGGGAGCACAACTGAAAATTTGAGTGTAGGGAAGCAGTCTGTAGGCCAGTGCTGTAAACTGTTATCTGGCTATTCACACCTCCTGTGACATCACGCTGCTCTTACTTGCTTATCTGATAACAAGAGATTGTCTTCCACAATACAGTGTCCAGCGGCCATCTTGTTGTGGTCTGCACTGTGATAGCATAGGAGGCACAGTCAGCAATGTTATTTCCAATTGTGATGCTGATTATTCCTCCACCACAGGGATTTTCTCCACTGACAGGTAGCAGAGTTAAGGTCCTTTTACACGGGCCGATTATCGGCCGAAAAATCGTTCCTAGGAACGCTAGTGCCGATAATCGGCCCGTGTAAAAGTGGCCCTAATCAGCCGACGAACGAGCAAAACGCTCGTTCGTCGGCTGATTGGATCTTTTGGTTTCTACAAAAGATCCAATCTGTCGGGCGCACATCGGCCTGTGTAAACAGGCGATGTGCGCCTGACAGTATGGAGCTTCCCGGCCGCACGAGTGATACAGCGATCACTCGTGCGGCCCGGCGCTCGATTCATCGGTCCGGTTCTGGGGCGACTGCAGGCTGTTACTGTTAGGCTGGGAAGGGCCAATAACCGTGTCCCTTCCCACCCTGGTAGTGCCAGGCTGCCGCTGCTGGTTGTATCTGGCTGGAGAAGGAAAAAAGGGGGGGGACCCCACACCATTTTTAAAAATTAATTATTTTTGAAAAAAAATGACGTGGGGTCCCCCCTTTTTTCCTTCTCCAGCCAGATACAACCAGCAGCGGCAGCCTGGCACTACCAGGGTGGGAAGGAACTTGGTTATTGGCCCTTCCCAGCCTAATGGTACCAGCCTGCAGCCGCCCCAGAACCGGACCCTCAATTTAGAAGGTCCGGTCCTGTGGGTACCAGGCTCTTCCCGACACCCCTGGTGGCGGTGGGTGCCGGGGTAATAGATGTTGGGGTTAGTGCTGGCCATACCGGCCAGCACTAAGCCCAGTATTAGTAATCAGGGCTGTCTGTAGATAGCCGTGATTACTAAAACTGCAATGTTGTAAAAAAAAACACACACACACTAATAAAATAGTTTATTGAAATAAATACTCCCCCAGACCCCTGTTTGACCATTTTATTTAAAAAATAAAAAAAGCTGGTCCGACGTAATCCAACGAATCCGACGTAGTCCTCTGCATTCACGATCCTGAAAAATAGAAAACAAACAAACAGACAAACACAAACCACTTACCTCCTCAGGCTTCTTCTTTGTAGTGATTCCTCCTGTCCAGCAGCTCGCTCAACACTAATAATAAACCCAGTGATGTCACCGTACAGGGATAATAAATACAGTGATGTCACCGTACAGGGATAATAAACACAGTGATGTCACAGTACAGGGATAATAAACACAGTGATGTCACAGTACAGGGATAATAAACAAAGTGATGTCACAGTACAGGGATAATAAACACAGTGATGTCCCCTCACAGAAAGTTAAAAAAAAAAACCTTATACTTACCTTTTTTTTCTAGCTGCAGAATCACCAGCAGATCTTCTCTTGTCTGAAGGGGGCGGAGCCAATGCCGACTGATGGCCGACTCCGCCCCCCGCCCAGACATGAGGCAGAAGGCACGGAGAGAGGTACGGAGAGGAGGGGGGGGGGGGACTTAGAGGATGAAAGAAGCAGGCAGCCAATTCCGGCTGTCTGCTCCTTCTTGCAGCAGGCAACTGTCTCTGCGTCCTATGGACGCAGAGACAGCTGCCAGAGAACGGGACATATAATGGGTGTCCCCTCCGATGTCATGTTACTGAAGTCTTCAATAACATTGCGCCGGAGGGGGCAGGCTATGTATGTGCAAAGCGCCTGTGCTTTACACATACACAGTGCTCCCATGATTTTTCAATAGGGTCGGCTCCGTCCGCACTGGGAATGGAGCATACGACCGTAAGTCATTTGTCTGTGTTGTTCAGTGACACATAGACACGTGACTATGAAAATGGCAGCCCCCATAAAGTAAAAAAAATGTTAAATACACAAAACACAATACACATATAATAAACTTAATTATACATATAAAAACTATTTTTAATGTTTTATAACATATGTTTTTTTATTTTTTCGCGATAGTGTCCCTTTAACTTCAGGTCACTGTCTGATCCTTTGATTCAATCCAACATTTGTCCAAATTATATTATACATCTGCTATGCTGAAAACACTAGGTATTTCTGACAGCAATGTGTGTTGCCAAACTGAAGAAAGTATCTTTTATACATGCTGTTTAGCCCTGTAATAGAATATTACCTTTCTGTTCACCTGTCCTTTTTTCTTAAATACTCATTTTGATAACCCTAGGCTCCTCTAATCCTCAAGTGTGGTGCTTGGCTGTACTAGATATCATGACTTTTTTCTTGTTCATTTGCACTGGCAAAATTGAAAATGTGTAAATACTCCCACCCTCTCTCGGTGGCTCAGATTGGTCAACTCATATGTTCCTTATTACAAAATCATATATATGAATAGTAAACTTCCTTGGAAGTTCAAGTGTGGCCTGAATGACTGAGTAAGACCTTAGTCACACGTCCATGTCTGTGTTGTGGACGCAAAAAACATTTTACATCTGCAGATGTCCAAGTGTTTCATATTGGGGTTTTTTTTTTTACCATGGTTGATCTATTCTGCAAAAACCAGCAACTTATTTTTTTACAGTAAGGTGATCCCTCAAGATACAATGGCCTCAGAATACAATATTTTCAACATGCAATGGTCTTTTCTGCCCCATCGTAAGTTGAAACCAGACTCAACATACAATGTCTCAGACCCAGACCCAACCAATCAAGGTCACTTTGGGCTTCTCTGTGTAGTCCGTTGTTTTAACTGTCCCACTGAATAGAATGGGCATATTCTGTCCCCAAAACAGACCAAGGTAGCTCATGCTTTCGCCTTTTTCCTGTGGACAGTTTGTGGAAAAAACGGACATCTGAATGCACATAGAATTCAATGAATCTATGAACTGACCATGGAGAACATGGACAGCACAGACTTGAATTACTCACATGTGAAGAGGCCCTGCTTATAACCCCTGCTAATGCACATGTCTGTGTGGCCTAGAGGTGTGATCCCCTCTTACCCGAACTGGAGGAAAGGCACGTGGCAACTGAGTAATTAAATGTGTGTGGTAGTGTGTGCAGATCTTTTTATGTGAGAATATCTATGTATTCATGATACAGAATTCAGCAAGGACCATAGATTTTGCTGTCTGATACATTGTTCATTTTCATTTGTACTGCAAGTGTTTTGTACAAATTTGGAGATGAACTGACCGTTGTGGTGGTTTTCCTCATTGTGTTGTTCTGTCTTTGGTTGTTCTTAAACTGCAAAAATAAAACCCGTTTTTCTAATGTGCATCAAAGATTTGCACAGTTTGTTGTGTGAATTGCAGCCATGTGAAATTTGTTGTGTGAATTGCTCAAGTGACAAGTTCTTATACTTGGATGCTGGTACAGAAGCTGTTTTGTAGACTAGTTGGAGTGGCATCTGAGCAAACTCTGGATAACTTCACTCGTATGTTTTTTGTTGAACATGGAAGGAGCAAGAAACAGTGCATAGTAATCTGTGTGTCTTGTAGGTGCATGCCAGAAGTCATCCTATATAAATGACCACTTCTCTTCCAGCTCGAAGTCCAGTGTTCTCCCACCTATCATCTTCCCTCCAGGGACTTTGGACAATACGGGCATTTAAAGCAGAAGAGCGTTTCCAGCAGTCATTTGATGAAAAACAAGATCTCCATTCTGGTTTGTGTAGCTGTTATTCTTCTCAGAGTCTTGTTGCAATATACTGTGAATAAGACTGGGTCCCTCGTACTAACCTGTCAACATCATTGCAGGCTATGCAGCTAAAGGCATCTGCAGTGTATTTCAGTATCCACCCAGCTGGAAAAAACATTAAAACTAAAGATGTCAATTATTTTGTATTGGATATTCTGCTCATACAATCCACTTTGTGGGCTTAGTCATGTTGTCCTATCACGTTGGACTGGATTCCATGGTCAAATCACACGTTTCCTATTGCTAGTCAGATGATGATGCTACAACGAGGGGGGTGCACTTTAGAGCAAAGATTGATGGACCACAGTGAATGCTATGCTCTTGTATTTTTTCTGCCCTGTGTAATCCAGAAGCATGGCAGAAGTAGCCTACAACATCCCTCACCTCTCTTACAGTGCTGCATTTTTTTTGTCATCACATTGACAGTCTATGAGGCAGGGTGATCTTTTTTTTTTTTTTCCCCTAACTTTAGTTTTACATCCCGTCACTGGCTAGGTTATATACTATTTTGTTTATAACTTACTGTCCTTAGACTAGTATTGTCATGATTTATTTTCCTATATTATAAATTTTACAATTATGATTTAAGATTCCAGTTACCTTTTAAGAACCATATTACAGGGAATGTGAAACTACAATCGAGGACTATTATCTGATACTATTATATCTGCAGTAATACATGAGGATTACTACAGGTAAGGCGATTGCTGTTCTTTTTTTCCCTACTGCCCCACTTTCCCCGTTGTCAGGGCTTAAAGTAATAATGAAATACTTTGTTAGGACTGCGGCATGAGTCCTCTACGCTATGTTGGCATGGCACAGCTATCCAGAATGTGTATTTCACAGCAGCTTTGCTTGCTGACAGCAGGAGAATGGGGGGCAGTAGTAAAATAAAACTCATGATCTGGACTCCTTACGTGCAGTGCTACTTGTATATTACTGTAGAGAATACTCCAGGATCATGGTGACAGATTTTCCCTATATTAGAGTATTTTACATTACATCATACTCTTCTCTTTTCCAACAGAGGCCTGGTTTTTGTTCCTGACCACCTCCCGTTGGCTTGCAGTACGTCTGGATGCCATATGTGCGCTGTTTGTAATAGCCATTGCTTTTGGGTCCTTAATTCTCTCAAAAAGTAAGTGTTGTGTGCAGTATGAGACATTAATATAAGTTAGTTGTCACTTTGAACCGAGTCAAAATTGACTGGAATCACATCATTCTGTAAGAGTCTTCTAACATAACCTAAGCTGTTTGTCACGCAAGTCATGCTGATGTGGATGGATGGTTAACTCCACATTTAGTTTACATAGCTACTATCTAGAGAGCTTGTTGGTATGAGAGTAGATCATTATAAAGTCAAAATTCAGTTCAGCCTCATCCTTCACCTGCATAGTTTGTCTTCCTTCCTGAAAAAGTGAATTAAGTGATGCTCGCTGAGTGTTTTTTTTTATTCCTAATGTAATCTGAATCCCTTACTGTGGGGATTAGTCTGTATTCAGTTTAAGATGATGTTAATGATGTATATTCCTGTAAGTCATTTATATTTTATCTAGTGGCTCTGCCTGTGTCAGTGAGGCAAGCTTGATGCTAATGGTGGCTGAACTGCAGTGACATATTATTTATAGGTTTAAATTGGCCTTAGGAAATACAATAATAGTTTCTGATGTCCAGTCCCCCATTAGGCGTGGCTGACTGTATGTTAGTCTGATGGACATTATATCCGTCTCATTGACAAAATGCTTAAATCTTTCATGACCCGTTCCCGCTTTTGGGAGTCTTTACACAACATACTTTGCAGTTCGTAAACCACAGAATTGATTTGACAGACTAAACTCACATTGTGTATGAGTGGCACAAAATATAATAAAAATTCCATCCAGGATGGAATGGTTTATAAAATATAGTTTGGGAAGGGTTGACTTTTCTTTCATTTAGGCCCCATTCACACGTCCGTTTAAAACATCCGCAATCTATCCGCATCCGTTCCGCAATTGCGGACAGTTTTTGCGGATATTTTGCGGATCCATTCATTTCAATGGGTCCTGATACGCGGAAACGGATGCGGACATTGCACCGTATGTTGTCCGCATCCGTTTAATCTGTTCTGTTCCGTTTTGCGGATCCGCAAACAGAAATCCTCCTGTCCTACTTTTCCTCCTGTTTTTGTCCGTAGCCCAATACAAGTCTATGGGACGTCCGTAAATATGGAAGACATGCGGAAAGCCATCCGCATGTCATCCGCATTTGCGGATTCCGTTCCAGGAGTGTAGAAAAAAAAGATGTTATTCATTTATTTTGCGGATCCGCAAAAAACGGATGACATATGGATACATCCTTTTCGTTTTTTACGGAAAAACGGAACGGATGTCCTGGAACAACGGATCCGCAAAAAACTGACAGTTTTCCAGGATGTGCACACATACGGACGTGTGAATGTAGCCTTACATAGCAATTAATTTTAAAAAAAAAGTTATTATGTAGGAGGGATGTAACATGTCCCCTCAACTTTGGCAACAGGGTGTAGCCACACATGCATATCTGCAGAGGATCTTCCACAGCGGATCTGGTCAAAATCCCACTTTGCAGGGACATTTCTTCAGGTATCGCAGGGATCTTCTGATTTAACCCCTTGGTGACGACCAATACGCCTTTTTACAGCAGTCACTAAGGGGCCTTAGACAGGGCCGCTGCCTTATCATGGCAGGCCCAAGCTGAACGCTGCATGGATCCCCTATGCAGCGGAGAGTGGGTTGTCGGCTCTAACATGAGAGTCGTGCTCCTTAACAGCCCGGACTGGCAGGAGTGTTGATCTGGGCTATTTAACCCCTAACATGCTGCAGGGTGCCGATATGTGTAAAGGCTGGCTGGGGCCTGGTATAGGCCCCAAGCCTGCCTTGAGTGTTTTCCAGCAGGCCACGCCTCTCTATAGCACCGACATTAAAATGCAATGCACGGTAGGGATAGTGCATTGTATTTTAAAAGCAATCAAAATGTTGCCTGTTGTAGTCCCTTTGTTGTAAAAAAAAAAACATTTATTAAGTAAAAAAAATTCCAATAACATTTTTTTTCCCCTTTGAAAATACGCTTTTCAAAGAAAAAAAAATAAAAATAAAATCTCCCCCTACGTGTTTGGTATCCCGGCATCCGTAACTAGCCACAATATACAAATATCATGTAAATTATCCCTACGGTGAATGCCATAAAAAAAGCCACCAAAAAACTTTAATTTAAGTGATCAAAAAAGCATAATTTAATAATTTACCCCAAAATAATACCAATGAAAACTAAAAGTCATCCCGTAAAGATCGAGCCCTCACACAAGTCCATAGAAAGAAAAATCAAAAAGTTATGGGTCTTGGGAAGCGGCGATACAAAAAGTGTTGTATTGCACAAAAGTGGTAAAACATAAAATATGTATTGGTATAATCATACTGACCCATGGAATAAAGATATTATGTTATTTATACTGAAAAAATGAACGCCATAAAATTTATAATGTAAAAACAGTATTGGTGTTTTTTTTCTCCCTCCCAGAAAGTCAATAAAAGTTAATAAGAAAGTTTGGGGTACACATAAATGACACCATCAAAACTACGACTTGTCCCGTAAAAAACAAGTCCCCATACAGCTACATACACGGTAAAAATAAAAGTTAGAGCTCTTGGAAGGCGACGATAAAAAAAATAAGAAAAACGCTTAGTCAGTAAGGCCCAAAACAGGCTGGTAACTGAGGGGTTAAAACAGCAAGATACAGCAAGAGATAGGACATTGGCCCGAAAGCCCACAGAAGGGCTTCCGAGTATTTCAGTGGGCTTTGATCTGTGCCTCCACTCCGCAAAAGACAGGACAGGTCCTATCTTTTGCCGTATCTTGCGGATCAGTGGGTCCACGGTGCCTGTGCCTTGCTGACCCACTGTTTGCGGTCTGCTACACGCGTACGGCGACTGTGTGGTTGTGTGAATGACCCCTAACGCTTCACACATGCGTTCAGTTTTCCATTCTTATGATCTGTCAAAAGAACAGAAAAATGAAAAAAAAATGAAATGATTTCTTTTAATCTCCATTTTTGTGTTGTTCTGATTAGAAGAACGGAAATCTCAATGCATGTGTGAACACAACGGCAGCGTTCTTGTTTCTAGCCAGTGGCTGAAAACCTATACCAGACAAGTCTTGCTGTTAGCTTTCAGTCTCTGGATGCACAATGAACAAGAATGGTCCCATTCACTCATGGCCATCGAGTGAAGGACTGAAACACAATTAATAAAAAATTTTTGAAAAATATTAAAGTTGGATCGCTTTTCATTATACGATTAAGCTTTTCTTACATGGAAACAGAATATCATAAAAGCAGAACGGTGCATTTTATAGTCCTGGTCTTCCAGTAAATGTGAACACTGTGTGATAATACCCATCCACTACAATATGCCGATTTATCACTTTCCCTCCTCTCCTGTTACTACAGCTCTTGATGCAGGACAGGTTGGCTTGGCGCTGTCTTATGCCATTACAATCATGGGATCTTTCCAGTGGGGAGTAAGGCAAAGCGCAGAAGTTGAAAATCTGGTAAAATATTTTCCTTAGTCTCCTCTTTATCATGTTTCATTTTATTAGTTATTTATATCCTGTGTGTGAAATGTAACATATAATAATCATTCTAAACATGTATGGTAATGTATGCCTGGATGCTAAAGAGATGCTACTCTCCTTGGAATTTACCAGTGGGTTTTATGTTTGCTGCGTTACTTTCCGCATAACTAGATTTGCTATATGGACAAAAGGACACAAAACTTTTATGACAATCAGGGGCGGATTGGCCATAGATCTTACAGGGAAATTTCCCAGTGGGCCGATGCCCAGGGGGCCGCCTGGGCCCTCCTAAAGGGCGGCCAGTGGAAGTTTTTGGAGATATATTTTGTCTTGCTAGCAGTATTATGTGCTGGACTGTGGTATTTGGCTCAGTTGGGGTGGTTGAATGTGCCACAATATGGTATTACTGGCCCTGCCTTCCATCAATTTGGACCCAACTACAAAATGGGGCCACTTTTAGTACTTTTTCCAGGGCCACTTTAAGTTCCCAGTCCGCCCCTGATGACAATCATTTTAAATGTGTAGGTATTAAAGGGGTTGTATAGGATACACATATCCTCCGGAAAGGCCATCAATATCAGATTGGCAGGGATCGGAATCATGAAACACATGAAATGAATGGTAGAGTAAGATGTTATTACACTGCACCACTGCTACAATGGAGACAGCGTGCAGGTAAACATTGAAGAGAATGCAGTACTCACATGGCCACAGAAGTCCCATCAAACAGCTGATTGGCGAGGATTTCGGGAGTTGGTCCCCCATCAATCTGTTGTTGATGACGTATCCTGAGGATCCAGAATCCAGTGGTGGTGGTCATTACACCAGTCCATCCAATTATTTGCATTCTGTTCAATGAGTTGCTTGCATTTGCAATAATATCCCTCACATTTGATTATGGCATGTATAGGAGGGAAGAAATTTCACAAACTTACTTGGGGCAACACTAGCATCATATTACAGTACCACACGCAAATTCAGTGAGCTCTTTAGAGTGATCCATTCTTTCATAAATGTTTGTATAGGCAGACTGCATGGCTGGGGGCATCTGTGATATAGGGACTGAAGAAAACGCCTGAATTCGGTGATATTATTTCTTGACCCTTTATGGGTCTCTTGAAATGAAGATTCTTAGTAGGTAATTGGCTTACATAAAAATGAATATAAGTTAAAGGACAATGAGTCTGGAAACATCTTCTTTCACATACATTAGATATTATTGCTAATGAAATGTTCCTTACAATTTGCCTTTCTAGATGCAGCCGGTCATCCGATGAACGAGTGAAACACTTTCAAGTAAATTTTTGTTTCTGGGTAGCAGATCGTTCTGTCTAATCAGTGATCTGCTGCCCACAATCAATGCAGCTGTATGAGCATGAGCGATTGCAATAGCGACCACTTGTCCTCATACTGTGAAGGAGATCGCTGTATGTAAAAGCAGCTCTTCACCTCCACTTAACAAGCAGCCGACTTTTGGGAAGGAACACTTCCTTCCGAAAATCGGCTTCTAGTCGCCCTGTTTAAATTCACCTTTAGTCCTACTGATATTTATCAAGTTAATTCAATTGTAATAAAAATATTTAGAGAAACAATTCAGTTAATGGGTTCATTTTTTTTCCTTATAGATGATCTCTGTGGAGAGAGTCATGGAGTACACTCAGCTTGAAAAAGAAGCCGCGTGGGTGTCTAAAAAACGGCCACCACCAGACTGGCCAAATAAGGGCATGATCGCCTTTGAAAACGTCAACTTTGCTTACAGTTTAGATGGACCGCTAGTTCTAAGACATTTAACTGCTCTAATCCGACCGAAGGAAAAGGTATTTGTATAATATAATAATATAATGTATAATCTAAGTTTGGGTTTTTTTTCCCCACCTTTTGAACTGGATGTTTTCACGCTAATCTTGTTTTTCACAGTATACTCTACCAGTTTATATTGGCATTATAGCTTCTTTGATGATAGACGCTTGTGTGTATTTTCTAATTTGATCACGTACAGTACCTGGAATGTACATGCAGAGAGTATCCATGGCACAAAAATTCAATGAATATCATAGTGTGTGATGGACAAAGACGGTATTGCATATCCTCCATATGATAATACAATTAAATTCACATTCAATCCAGAGTAGACATTTGATTGGAAATGGTAATACAACATTTCCAGCCGTCTCAGACCTTCATCAAGTTGTACCTAGTAGGAGGGCTTGAGTTGTCAGCCTGTTTATGTATTTTATCTATTGATATATTATTTTTATACATTAACCCATAGAGGGCCCAGCAGTTTTCTGTTTTTGTGTTTGTTTTTTCTTCCTGCCTTCCCAGAGCCATAACTTTTTTTTTTTTTTCTGGTCACATAGCCTTATGAGGGCTTGTTTTTTTTGTGGCACACTTTCTAATGGCACCTTTTAATATTGCATGTAATATAGTGGGGAGCTGGAAAACAAATTCCATATGGGGTGGAATTGGAGAAAAGGGCAATTAAGCCACAGTTTTATGGGTGTTGTCTTTACAGCGTTCTCTATTGGTAAAACTGACCTGTTACTTTCATTCTTCAGATCAGTTTGATTACAATGAAACCACATTTGTATAGTTTTTCTTCAGTTTTAATATTGAAGAAAAAAACAAGAACTGTAAAAAAAAAAAAAATAATAATAATTATTATCTTTTCATTGCCAAATTCTCACCTCTATAACTTTTGTTTTTTAGATTTACATATAGGGAGCTGTGTGAAGGCTAATTTTTTTTGTGGTGCGATCTGTACTTTTCAGTGATACTATTTTGGAGTGTGTATGACTTTTTGATAACTTTTATTTTTTTGGGAGGTGAAGTGACAAAATGACAATTTTTTTTAAAATTTTATTTAATTTTTACGCCAGTCACTGTATGGGATAAATATTTTTATATTTTAATTACACAGGAGTTTTCTGACGCTGCGAAGCCTATGATTTTTTTTTTTTGTTTATTTTAATTTTGGGGAAATGTGAACATTTTTATTGTTTTATTTAATTTTTTTTAGAACTGCTAGATTGCGAATTGCATTTCCTATATTCTAATACACTGCTGCCACCTGTAGGCGTGTGTTATACCAGTGATTGACTGGAGCCTGCTTGAGGCTCCGATACCTTTCATGGGTAATGTAAGAGCTTCCCCGATCTCAGCTGGGGGAAGCAGTTACGGAAAAGGGAGCACGCAGCTCCAGTGGCTTCACCACTCAGATGTCATGGTCACATTTGACCACGGTCCTTGAGGCCGATTGCAGATATTAGCCACGGGCCTCTGCTGATTCAAACCACAGAAACCTGATGGCTATGGTGTCGGCTGCACTTGTGAGCGGGCATCATCTTTGAAGTGACAACTTGCACTGTATATATACAGCAGAGGTCTTCCAGGGGTTAAATGTATTTGTTTAGTTTCACTGTTGAGTGTCAGGGCAGCAGGGAACACTTGATGACATGGTATTGTAGCTCAGATAGACCAGAATAGAGCATACTGTAGGTGTTTATTCTTTTACTAATGATCCTAACTGCTTTACAGGTTGGAATAGTTGGAAGAACTGGAGCTGGAAAGAGTTCCCTCATTGCTGCTCTATTCCGTCTTGCTGAACCTGAAGGAAAAATTTGGATTGATAGAGTTTTGACATCAGACTTAGGTCTACATGATTTGAGAAAGAACATGTCTATTATACCCCAGGTATGTTTTCATCGGAGCTTGTAAAACCCGTGATTTAAATTTTACGCCATTATGTGGCCTTGAGGAATATTTATGTAACCCGCTATGCATAGCCATGAATTACAGTATGGTGTCACACAATGCACTTTGGCCTCATCTGAAAAGTCTACAAATTATCAGGTCTTAAGTGACAGCCAGACTTATCCTTTAGAACTGTACTATCATAACTGGCCATGTAATGTCATGTGCAGGAGGGTCGTGAAAATTGAATTACTTGATGGTACATTCTGGAGATTGAGTTGCAGATTGACTTGCACAACAGTAGAAGTACTTATGATATGTTGGTAATCGCTGGCATGACTTCCAAGCCTCATTTAGCTTCATTGGTATTTGACTGTTTTGAGCCGCCCCAGAGTTGCAGTCCAGTAGGCAGTGCTGCTGAAGGCCTTTTCTGTATGCACGTGCAAATCAGCTGCTTTAACCCCTTACCTGTACGTCATGAACTGCACTGCATTAAGCCTCCGTGATGTACAGGTTCGTCATGGCTGCAAACTGTCGCAGTATCTGTGTACATGGTTGACAGTGCGGAGATCATGGCTGTTACATACAGCCAACCATCTCTGGTAACCGGCCTGGGACCAGTTAGTCAGTCCTGAGCCGGTGATCACTCAATCATTTTCAGGATGTCCGAGTTTTAGCAGCATAGTGTCAGCTGTAACATACAGATGATACTCTGCTACAATGGCCAAGATTGGTGCTAGTACTGATGGCAGCCGTTTAACCCCCTTCCCTGCCATGGCATCTAGAGCTCCCTCCCTCTCAATCAGGCCGCTGCGCTGCTGAGGTAACATCACGATGGTTGAAGGGTTAACTGAGCAAGGGAGCTCCCAGGAAATAATGGATTAAAATGGAATTTGGCAATTCTATCTCCATTTTCCTTTAGTTCTTGTAGAACACCTAATGGGTTAAAAAGTTTGTAAAATCAGTTTTAAATAACTTGAGTGTAGTGTAGTTTCTAAAATGGGGTCATTTGTGAGTGGTTTCTACTATGAAAGCCCCATAAAATGACTTCATAACTGAACTGGTCCTTAAAGGGGAAATTTTCTTTAAAATGTTAAGAATTGCTTGTAAAATTCTTGACTTCTAAATGTCTTTAAAAAAAATAAAATTACATATACAAAATGATGTGAACATAAAGTAGACATATGGGAAATAGTAATAACTATTTTGTGAAGTATCACTATCTGCTTTAAAAGCAGAGAAATTCAAATTTTGAAAATTGTGAATTTTTCCAAATTTTCAGGAAATTTGGCATTTTTTCTGATTAAATAAAGGTGACTTATATTGACTCAAATTTACCACTATCATGAAGTACAATGTGTCACAAGCAAACAAGCTCAGAATGGCTTGGATAAGTAAACGCGTTCCAAAGTTATAACCACATAGTGACGCATGTCAGATTTCCAAAACTTGGCCTGGTCCTTAAGGTGAAAATGACTCGCTACTGAGTGGTTTAAACTGCTCTGTACCTCCTCCAAAAAAAGACAAAAAGCAAGTACTGTACATACCTGCCTACTTCAGTACTCCTCTTGCAGGATATATATCATTTCTACGATGCCGACACTTTATTCGGCAATACATCACCAATATTGATGCCTTTTTGTAGAAACAATTTTGTATTTTCTGTTCTTTAATGATGTATATAACAAAAAGACATTAAAAAAAAAAAAAAAGTGTCAAGAAGATGGGCTATGATGGGTGCACTTAGTTAAAGTTACGAGGATGGTGCGGCCTATGTGAACTTTACATGAATAGCTGTGTGTAGTCTTCTCCAGTTTCATGTTCTTGTCTCTATCACTGCTGCTGTTCATTCACCCAAGTATCACGTAACTGTGATGTCTTTATCAGAGAGAAAATGTCACCGTCTTTAACCCGATGGCAGTGGTTTGTACAGTGAGGAATGTGGGCTGTTAACCTTAGTGTAATGTAATTTAAGGACAAGACTGTTTTTAGACCTTGCTTTACGGGAGCTATTTCTTGTGATATCACATGCCAGGGTAAGCATTACACGCCATTACATGGCAGTGGTACGCCATTATTTACCTATGAACCTTGTCTAGAGATATTATTCATATAATAGCTAGCTATCTGATTTTATTTTTTTTCCTGTGTAAAGCAGGTGCTTTAGGTCTTCTGCCTCAGTCCTGTTAGTATGATATATGGTGATGTGAGGTGTATATTGTTAGAAACAAAAGGATTTTAGGTTTGCTGATTAATTGCTGCTTTTTTTTTGCATAGCCAAAGTAAAGTCAATGGGTAGAGTTGTGGAGACGTACAACTGCTTTGTAGCCTAATACAGAGCTTTGTTTCTGCACATTGAAGGCTTCATTAACACACAGTGCAGCTGCAGCTGCTCACCAGCCCAAGTGACCTTTCATTTTCAAAGAAGACCCTAGACAGACTTAAAAATCTTTTTCCTTTTGTTCGTGAACAATATGCTTTTTCTGCTGAAAATAAATGCTGTTAGGTTTCCCTTTATATCTTTGGCTCAGGCTGTTTAGAGGTCCAGTCATCTGAAGCTGTTATTTCTAGCAGTTTGCATCTTTGGGTTTGTTGGTATTACTGAACGTTTAAGACTGCTTGGCATAGTATGGTAAATTCCCCATTTAATCTTAAGTAAGTTAATGTTTTTGAGGATTTATTTTCTGTTGTGAGCCCAGGTTTGAGTAGTGGAGCTCAGAATCCCTGCTTTTTACTTTAAAATAGTTGACTCTAAGCGTGGGTTGAAGAAAGGGGTATGTGCGTCATGGAGAACTCTGACACTAAGGGTTTATTGGAGTTTAATATTGGTTTGTGAAGTTTATTCCATCCATCCATTTTTTTGCAACAGAACATAGGGGTTATTAAGGGGTGTGAATGAGGCTTGTGTCAGATGGCCATATGTGGTTTAGGAAAAACAGTCTGCGTCCACATTTTCTATACCTAGCCTACTGTATCAGTGATCTATGATGATGTGAATTCCAGCCTGACCATGAGAATACTGTGGTCATCACCTGAGCATGGGTCAGTAGACCCACAATCAGGCTGGAACTCACAGCATCATAATTAACTATGCTACAGCAAAATCAGGTCAGCCAAGCTACAGTTGATCAGGGAAATGTTTTTTCTGTACTGCACCCAGCCATCTGAATCCAGCCTAACATTTCACCCAACTAATATTTTGCCTTGACCTAGTCAATATAACCATGTAGAAGCTGCAGAATAGAAATTCACAGGTCACATCATGAAGCCCTTAAGTGTATTTTCTTGAAAGCTAGTTCAGTGACTTCCAATACCATTTTCATGTTCTGTAATGTTTCTTTTTTTATATTTATTTGCATTCATTGTGGTTTGTGAGACCCCCAGAAATTATATATTTATCTCCAAAGCTATGGATAGCTGTAAAATATGATTGTTTGGAAACCCTTTAAAATGGTTGTGAAACCATATGTGACAAAATGGACTGTTTTAGAAAATATTTCTCTGAGTTTATGTACCTTAAATCGTAACACAAAAGCCAGAGATTATGGACACAGTTAATAGGGGAAAATATTTTTACATGAGTTGGAAGTTAGCTAGTAGCGAAGCTAAGTTTAACTCAGGAGTCTTCACTGCTTCATCTATTTTCAGACCCCCTGATACTCTGTTTACAACCTGCTCCTAGTTTCAGACTTTTCCCATGTGGTCGTCTCACTTCCATTAATACACATTCAATCTGTGAGTCCAGGATACTGCTGACTTCCCCTGTTTGTGCACTCCCCTCTATATCTACAGCATTTGTGTGCTGCCCTCCATGGATTCTCTACCCTCTCTCTTCACACATTTACTGTTTACAACCTGCTGCTGTTTTCTCTAATGCTGAGAAGGGAGGAAGATAGCAGAGAGAGTCCTTAGAAACAGGAGAAGAGCTCTATCAGATTCAGCACAAGCAAAATGGTAGAAAAGGTTTAATGAACACTATTTAGAAAGTTTCTTTTTTCATTTAAGAAGAAAATGATCAATCCTAAAATCATAGCTTTTAATTCTAAACATTTCATGGTTAAAAGAAAAATTTCCTTCATTTACAATAGTAGTGGTTCAATAGTGCTGCTATCCTTTTTACTGCCTTTGTATGTCAAAATCTTAAAGGCTATGGACACCTTCAGGGGCATTTTTTATAATTGCTTTTTTTGCCTTCCTCTGGATCAACTTTCAGGATAACAGGCTGGACGGATGTTTTTTTTTGTTTTTTTTAAGTCTTACAAACTGTTACTTGCTTTCTACTTATTTTGGGGTAAAATATTTTTTTGCAGTTGGCCTTTATTTAAAATTTTCAGCCACTTTGCCAGTATAATGTTGTAATCTATGTATTTGCAGAGCAGCAGGTTTTGAGTTTACGTTGAATCCTGTCACCTGACTGCTCATGTGAATCCCTTATCTGTGATCTCCTGAAGCTTATAAACAATTATTTAAGTCATATTCTTATCAGTGTGACAAGAATGGACCGGTAATGAGCATTTGTGAGCTGGCAAGAGTTCAAAAAACAGGGATACACACTATGCAGTCTTGCAGACAACTCTTCTGTATGACAGACTTGAGGTAAATAGACTGACAGTCTGCAGATACACTCTCGGTTAATCCCTGTTGTACAAGAACTGCTGGAAAGTTTTAATAAAGACCAATTTTTAGCCCTAAATTAGTAGAATGCAATAATAAAAACAAATTGCCCCAAAAGGTGTCCACAGCCTTTAAAGACAAAGTCTATTTCCTGATCATGAGTTCAAGGGACCGTTCAGTCAATGCTATTGTGCCCTCAAGGTTGGCATTATCAGTCCATGTAATATACCCTTACGTATATATAGAACATAAAAAGGTTATTAAAGGTTTTAAATGAAAACCATTTTAGTGCCAATGTATATGTATTATGATTATTAGATACAACGTAATTGAATACATAACTGTGAGCGCATGTGTGAACACAGCAGTGAGTGTTCCACAAAATCGCAGTGGGCTTGTTGTTGAAGTACCCTCCCCATGTCTAGGCACCCAGAACATTTCCTCTGTAGCGAGAATGCGCCCCTGACATGGGAACTCTCCGTGCTGATAGCAACGTGTGCGAAAGGTAAACTCTGGTAAATCACCGGAGCTGATATTCCTGAAATTTTCCAGGGTTTAGGTGTGCAACCAGCTTTTGTCTGTTGGATCGGTTTCATCACTTTTTGACTCGTATGGGGAAAAAACTGTCAATCAGAAGCAGGTGGGAGCGGGGAGAGCCGTGAGCTCATGAATATCACCTCACATCACCATGCGCTGCAGCTGTTAGGATTTAAAAGTGAAAGCAGCAGAAAACTGGTGACAGATTCCCTTTAAAGGGGTTTTCTAGGAATTACATGAACTATTGATGCAAATTGTTACTTTACAGTAACCTTGTCATTATAGAGTTTGGTGTTTGTTTTTGCCTTAACCGTATTACATTTATAAAAGCCACATCACTTCACTTTATAAGAATAAAACATGACATTTATGCACATTGCTCAGTGATTATTACATGTACAGTATGAATACAGATGCAGCTGAGCCAAACTTGATGGTTAACACATTAAGTAGAGAATGGCAAAAAAAACTTTAACTGACGTTTCAATGGATTTAAATGGATTTTGTCATGAGATAACCAAGAAAACACTGATGTCAAGTTTAGCTCGATTACGTCTGTATGTTAGGATGAGCAAGACCTTGCCATAGCTGGGTAGGTACACGTTAAAGGAATGATGCTGCACTAAAGGGAATCTGTCTCAAGGTTTAAGCTGCTAGCGCCTTACAGCTCCAGCACATGCCAATGAGTCCTGATATTCATGAGCTTCTTGCTTTTTCTGCCCCTGCCGCTGATTGACAGTTTCTTTCCAACTGCATTAGCAGCAGGTGGAGGAAGCCAGAAGCTCATGAATATTCAAGACTCATTGGCATGTGCTGGAGTTGTTCAGTACAAGATTTTGGCAACACGACTGGGTCAGTCAAAGAAAGTGACCCAGTATTTTGCTAATGGGATCTGCACTCGTTTATGTTGCCCTTAAAAGAGAAGAAAATGTGCCCTCGCTTTTAGTTAGTCTGTTGACCTAAAAGCAGGTTGAATTGTCTCCTGGCCCTTTCTAGTTGGCAGATGCTTAGAGGGCTGGATTTTAATAAGGATGGGCCCTATTAGTACCTAGTCATGTCTTGCTGTAGACCAAGTGTGGGGAATCTTTTTGCTGCCGAGGGCGATTTGGATATTTGTAACATCATTTGCGGGCCATACAAAATTCTCAACTTAAAAATTTGGCGGCTGTATTTGGTCAAACATATAACTGACTTAGGGGTAAGTTACAGAAATTGCGCCTCAATCAAAAAAAGAATCTAGAGCTCTGTATATTTGCAGCACAAAGTGGCACCTGCACTATATATATTACATATAGTACAGGTGCCATTTTTACCACACATAGCAATCTAATTTTTAAGTTCAAAATGTTACATACAGTATTTAGTTCTTTATTTAGCATTAATGTCAGCCAAGCTCATCCCAAGTTGGTCCAGAGAGGGGTTCACATGGCTTGCACTCTCCCTGCAACTGTCCCTGCCTTTGTCCCTTTCTCAGCCTCAGATCTGACCCCCACCTCCATCAGCCTCAAATCGGCCTCCTCTCACACACCCCCAGCCTACATCAGCCTTAGATCAGACTCCCATCAGACCCCCAGCCTCACATCAGACCCTCCCCAGCCTTAGATCAGACCCTCCCCAGCCTTAGATCAGACCCTCCCCAGCCTTAGATCAGACCCTCCCCAGCCTTAGATCAGACCCTCCCCAGCCTTAGATCAGACCCTCCCCAGCCTTAGATCAGACCCTCCCCAGCCTTAGATCAGACCCTCCCCAGCCTTAGATCAGACCCTCCCCAGCCTTAGATCAGACCCTCCCCAGCCTTAGATCAGACTCTCAGCCTCAGATCAGACCCCCGAGCCTCAGATAAGACCCTCAATAGGCCCCCCAGCCACAAATCCGCCACCCCCAACCTCAGATCAGACCCTCCGCAGTCTCAGATAAGACCCCCATCAGGCCCTCCCCAGCCTCCATTAGCCTCAGATCAGACATTTGAAATAAATAAACTTACCTTTGCAGCTCCAGACGGTGCTGCCTCTTGGTATATTCCCTTACCCTCCCTGGTCTTCTTCCTGCCGCGCTATACTGTGACCTGACAAGCGCACTACGTCCTGACCCTGTATGTTTCAGGACACAGCAGGGGCGGTTTTGAACTTAGTGGCCCCAGAAAAGAAATTAAAAGTGGCCCCATGTTATAGGTGGGTCCAAATTGACAGAAGACAGGCCAAAACACAAAAGTGGGGATAACTGAAGTTGGTGGGGCCTGCAATAATGTAGTGCAGCACAGAATACCTCCCCAGCAGAACAGAATAGCACAGGACAGCGCAAAATACTGCCGCCCTCATCACAGTATTTAACTGCATCACTGTCATGAGGATGGTAATACAGTTGAATTCAGGATGGCACCTGCAGTCGTTCAGCATCAGATCATTATGTTTTTGGCCTGCGGCCATCAAGAGGGCTTGAGTGGCCCCTTGGGCATCGGCCCACTGGGAAATTTCCTGGTATGGCCAATCGGCCCCTGGACACCATGCGGGGCCGGAAGAAGGCCAGGGAAGGTTAGGACAGCCAGTGCAGTTCTCACCTTCCTGTGCCTCCCACATGCTAATGACCACTTCCATAATGGAAGTGGTCATTAGCATTTTCACAGAATGTTCTGGCAGGGGGCCCTGCTGTAGATGGAGGAGCGGAGGAGGGCTCCTGCTGCAGCCAGCTGCCCTAAAGCCAGGGACCAGTCTAATATGAGGTTGGTGAGACAGAATGGAGAATCAGTGGAGTAATGGATGAGTCACATATTAAGAATTATTTATATATTTCTCACAGTTTTTATTACAACATGTGGAATTTTGTGGATTTTTTATGTATAGTGTAGCTTGAACGCTGTGACAAACATCTGCTTTATGATATAGATTAACAGCTTCATGTATGTTACATGTAAGACGTGGAAATACATAAGTTTCTCAGTCATGAATCGGTTGTAGTGAAATGGAAGAGAATGCATCCTACAGTATGAAATGGAAAAACCTAATCATCTGTTGGCTGCATTGTTAGAACTTCAGCACATCTGTATGTGTACTAGTTTTTAATTAAAGACCACCAGCATTATTCATTTTCCACATTTATTTAAAGGGGTGTAACCAGGGAATGATAAAATACTGTAATAAGATGGAGCAGGCTGTTGTTGTGTCCGTAAAGCCGGTTTCACACTCTGTTTAGCCCTCTGCCTTCAGGGGCAGACTGGGAATTTAAAGTGGCCCCTTGTTGTAATCAGGTCCACAATATACTGTCCCAGCAAAACCAAATACCACATAGCAGTACAATATACTGCCCCAGCAAAACCAAATGCTACAGTGCAGCACAATATACTGCCCCAGCAGAACCAAATACCACATAGCAGTACAATATACTGCCCCAGCAAAACCAAATACCACATAGCAGTACAATATACTGCCCCAGCAAAACCAAATGCTACAGTGCAGCACAATATACTGCCCCAGCAGAACCAAATACCACATAGCAGTACAATATACTGCCCCAGCAAAACCAAATACCACATAGCAGTACAATATACTGCCCCAGCAAAACCAAATACCACATAGCAGTGCAATATACTGCCCCAGCAGAACCAAATGCCACACAGCAGTACAATATTACTGCCCCAGCAAACCAAATGCCACACAGCAGTGCAATATACTGCCCCAGCAAAACCAAATGCCACACAGCAGTACAATATACTGCCCCAGCAAACCAATACCACACAGCAGTGCAATATACTGCCCCAGCAAAACCAAATACCACACAGCAGTGCAATATACTGCCCCAGCAAAACCAAATACCACACAGCAGTGCAATATACTGCCCCAGCAAAACCAAATACCACACAGCAGTGCAATATACTGCCCCAGCAAAACCAAATACCACACAGCAGTGCAATATACTGCCCCAGCAAAACCAAATACCACACAGCAGTACAATATACTGCCCCAGCAAAACCAAATACCACACAGCAGTACAATATACTGCCCCAGCAAAACCAAATACCACACAGCAGTACAATATACTGCCCCAGCAAAACCAAATACCACACAGCAGTACAATATACTGCCCCAGCAAAAACCAAATACCACACAGCAGTACAATATTACTGCCCCCAGCAAAACCAAATACCACACAGCAGTACAATATACTGCCCCAGCAAAACCAAATACCACACAGCAGTGCAATATACTGCCCCAGCAAAACCAAATACCACACAGCAGTGCAATATACTGCCCCAGCAAAACCAAATACCACACAGCAGTGCAATATACTGCCCCAGCAAAACCAAATACCACACAGCAGTGCAATATACTGCCCCAGCAAAACCAAATACCACACAGCAGTGCAATATACTGCCCCAGCAAAACCAAATACCACACAGCAGTGCAATATACTGCCCCAGCAAAACCAAATACCACACAGCAGTGCAATATACTGCCCCAGCAAACCAAATACCACACAGCAGTACAATATACTGCCCCAGCAAAACCAATACCACACAGCAGTACAATATACTGCCCCAGCAAAACCAAATACCACACAGCAGTACAATATACTGCCCCAGCAAAACCAAATACCACACAGCAGTACAATATACTGCCCCAGCAAAACCAAATACCACACAGCAGTACAATATACTGCCCCAGCAAAACCAAATACCACACAGCAGTACAATATACTGCCCCAGCAAAACCAAATACCACACAGCAGTACAATATACTGCCCCAGCAAAACCAAATACCACACAGCAGTACAATATACTGCCCCAGCAAAACCAAAAACCACACAGCAGTACAATATACTGCCCCAGCAGAACCAAATACCACACAGCAGTACAATATACTGCCCCAGCAAAACCAAATACCACACAGCAGTACAATATACTGCCCCAGCAAAACCAAATACCACACAGCAGTACAATATACTGCCCCAGCAAAACCAAATACCACACAGCAGTACAATATACTGCCCCAGCAAAACCAAATACCACACAGCAGTACAATATACTGCCCCAGCAAAACCAAATACCACACAGCAGTACAATATACTGCCCCAGCAAAACCAAATACCACACAGCAGTACAATATACTGCCCCAGCAGAACCAAATACCACACAGCAGTACAATATACTGCCCCAGCAGAACCAAATAGCACACAGCAGTACAATATACTGCCCCAGCAGAACCAAATAGCACACAGCAGTACAATATACTGCCCCAGCAGAACCAAATAGCACACAGCAGTACAATATCCTGCCCCAGCAAAACCAAATACCACACAGCAGTACAATATACTGCCCCAGCAAAACCAAATACCACACAGCAGTACAATATACTGCCCCAGCAAAACCAAATACCACACAGCAGTACAATATACTGCCCCAGCAAAACCAAATACCACACAGCAGTACAATATACTGCCCCAGCAAAACCAAATACCACACAGCAGTACAATATACTGCCCCAGCAAAACCAAATGCTACAGTGCAGCAAAATATACTGCCCCAGCAGAACTTTTCAGGATGGCATTAGATCATTATGTACCCAGCTAGTGGCTATATGGGGGGGCTCGGTGACCTACTGGACATTGACCCGCTGGGAATTTTTCCTGTGTTATCTATGGCCTGTCCCCGTGGGTGCCTTTCTGTTGGAACATTATTCAGTTCCATAAGCTTTGATGTAGGCGTTATTTTAGTTTTTCATATGATCATGTATTTTCATACACTTTGCTGGTATTGTATTATGCTGCAACTTTTCCATGCGAGAATCAGCAAGAAAAAAAAAACCTGTGTAATCCACAATGTGTGCAGGTAGCCTTAATACTGATTTTGTTATATTATATAAACTTAAATGGGGTTTCTCACCTCAGCAAATGGCATTTATAATGTAGAGAAAGTTAATACAAGGCTCTTACTAATGTATTGTGATTGTCCATATTGCCTCCTTTGCTGGCTTCATTCATTTTTCAGTCTCCTTTATACACTGCTGGTTTCCAGGGCTTGCACGCTATAGGAGAATGTGCCAGCCGCTTTGGTGGCCAGGATGGTTGGGCCCTTCCTCATACCTGTGCTGCAGATGTGGCCACAACCCGTAGATATGAGCAGTGCATAATGTGATGAAAAAATGAATGAAGCCAGCAATGGACACAATATG
Organism: Rhinella marina; assembly: GCA_900303285.1. NCBI lineage: Eukaryota > Metazoa > Chordata > Amphibia > Anura > Bufonidae > Rhinella > Rhinella marina. Next base: position 132,749 of record ONZH01021316.1, on the reverse strand, counting down.
GATAATAACAATACATTAGTAAGTTCCTTATATTAACTTTCTCTACGTGATTTGCTGAAATGAGACAACCCCTTTAAGTAAGCATAAAATAATTTTTTGCATAGTTTGCTTTAAGAAAACATTCTGTTTACCAGTATATCTTTATTAAGTCATGTTGTTGCTGTTGCTAGACAGGGTTTTATTTGTCAGCCTAATTAATAAAAATCATGATGTAACGAAGGAAATAAAACTGGGTTTCTTAATGTGTTTAATATTCAGCTAATTCCGGCTGAAAACACTTCAGTGAACTGCAAGATTAAAACAGCAATGAACATATTTTTTTATTTAGAAGTGTCATAGCATAAATTCTTACATAACTAAGAACATCTCTCAGAAGCATGTCATTTTAATACCACAGTGTATAGTCTAAGAGACCTATTACTGCATGATGTCCAGGCAGGACAATTACTGATTGACAGTAAACGCGTTGATCAGCGCTTGTTAGCAGAGGTCTATTACGCTGGCCAATGCATAAGTATATGGGGGAGGATTGATTCCTAGCACAGTCATTCCTCCCTCATTCAGTTCTAATCACACATCCTGATGAAAGATGCAAATCAGCCAATAAACAAGCGTTTTCTCGTTTATCTCCTGATTGGTGGCACAATTATATGATTATTAGGAATGAGTTTTCCTATGAATGCTTTTCCCAATAATTGACCTGAAAGCCAAGAAGTAGAGAAGATTTCAGGGGACAACACACAACAGCAGGTTGCTGGGTATTTTAGGGAGTAAAAAACCTTATAAGAGGAGTTAAAGGGGTTCTCCGGCATTTACATATTGATGACCTATTCTCATGTTAGGTCATCAATATAAGATCGTTGGGGGGCCTACTCACAGCACCCATGCCGATGAGCTGTTTGAAGAGGCCGCAGTGCTTCTGTCAGCTTGGTCCCAATCACTCGAATAGGGCTGAGCTGCACCTAGGCCTAATAAATGATGAATGTGACATTACAAGGCCTAGAAAGAGGCCTAAGCGCTGCTGGACAGTGTCAGACCCCGGCAATCTCATATTGATGACCTATCCTGAGGATAGGTTGTCGGTATGTAAATCTTTAACTTCAAAATGAGAAAGCAGTGAATTGAAATAGTTATTTCCGAAGTGACTTTCAGTGTACCTCCTTTCCAACTATTCACCCTATCAAATATATGCCACGCCAAAGCTGCCCGAGTCATCTGTAAGTGCTGTTGTTTTGATGTGAAAGTGACTTGAAGCAGCAAAAGATCTGGAAGTGGAAGACCACAAAATGGCAACTCTTGGTCCTGTGCTGGGTCAACATCTCCGTGCTTCATTTCAACATTACAACTAGAACTGCCTTGCTTATAGATGGCTTCAGTGGTTGAGTGTCCACACACAAATCTGTGATTGCAGTACACATAATATGCCTATTTGTCAGAAGTAGTGTAAAATGCACCACTTTTAAATTCTAAAGCAGCCGTTACAGAAATTGATAGCTTTATGGTTCTCTCCTCTGTATTCCTTTGAAATTGTTTCCTACAAATGCTGATAACTTTAAAGTCTTCAAGACTTTTTTACAAATGTAGCAAGCACCAAAATCAGTGGGTTGGCACACCATCCCCTTTAAATAAATTGTGATTTCTGGCCTTCACTAAAATGAAGGGGGAAAAGCGATTACTTAAGCGATTTAAGTCTTATGTTTGTTGCTTTGTCTTATTTATTGTTATATTTGCCCCTTCAACATTCCTATAAAGGACTAATTAATGGACTATTGTGTGATATAACATTGCTACACATTCCAAAATATAAAAATGGCGGCACAGTCAGAAAACGGTCCAGTGATTTATCGGTTATTAAAAGCAGACGAACCTTTGCTGAGATAAGTGCCCTCTTTTAGACTCTGTGCTGTTCTCTACATTATATCACGGCAGGCAATTTTGTACAGCTACAGGATTATACTTGCAAATACAAATGAATAGAATATCAACTGGAAAAATATTACCATGACAGTAGAAAACCATCGGTAACAAACAAAGAAAAACCTTTACAAAAGAAACATCATACTTGTTCACAATTATCCATTCTTTATTTTTTATCATTTATCTTTTCACATATTTCATTTTATGTTTCTCTAATAACAGGAGCCAGTATTATTCACTGGGACAATGAGGAAAAACCTTGATCCTTTTGACGAGCACACTGATGATGAGCTGTGGGATGTTCTAGAAGAGGTACTGACAAAACAAAAAGATGGATTTGTGATTGGTCTCTATGCAACATTTATATCTTCCTTCCCCGTGTGTTTATTAGAATATGTTTCTTTAATTAAAGTCTCTTTGTTGCCTGAAACCCTTGAAAAGGTTATAAGAAATGACCAAGGTGAATTTGTGAATCTCATTTCTCCCTTTTCAATGTTCTGCGTATTAAAGCTTACAAAAGATAAAATCTACAGAGATCATTTTCAGTTTGAGATGCCAAAAATGTAGACATTCTCAATACCTGTTACTAGGGAGTTGAGAAACAGATACATTTCAGCAGCAGGAAGATGGAAATATCAACCTACATTTAACTTGGGCTAGGACATGTGTTGATCTCAGATATGTCAGGATCTCAAAGCAAAGAGAAGTGTGTGGTAGAGGTATGGAATTTTTGCCACGGTTTGCAGTTGACGAGTCAGCTATTGGCAAGGCTTGCGGTTTCTTCTATATGATGTAATTATTTTATTGTATTCACCCATTGCCCAACTGAAGACTCTTAACAGTACTGAAAGTTTTTGGAAAACAATGTTCACATTTATGTGCAGTCTTATTTCAGTCTTACTTTTTTTTAATGAGAAAAGTGGGTGTTTAGTGGGAGGGGACATGACTTCCTGCATCCAAACAGATTTATACACCAGAAATTGCTTTGCTGGCATATGTACAACCCACAGTTTTGCCAGATTTGCCTCATAATAAATGTGGTGCAACTTACTCCAGCATACTTTAGATAAGGGATGGCCAACCTGAGGCCCTCCAGCTGTTGCAAAACTACAATTCCCAGCAGGCCCAGGCTGCCTACAGCTATCAGCCTACAGCAGGGCATGGTGGGAGTTGTAGTTTTACAATAGCTAGAGAGACGCAGGTTGGCCATGCCTGCTTTAGATTAACGGGGCCCTTTCCATGTGGGAGATTTATAGCATATTGATAGGATATGCCTTATATGTGATCTGCACTCCAGAAAAATGAAAGTCTGGGTGCACATAGGAGAATAGCAATCATGAAAGTATACAGCACTCCAGGAATATTTTTCAATAAAAATAAAAAAATCACTTCCAAATGAAAAATATTCCTGGAGTGCTGTGGAACCCTTTTATATGTTCTTAAATGTCTCTTGGCTATTTTCGGAAGTCCCATAGTGGTGAAGGGAGGGCTGGCTGCACTTGCGGAGCTTGCTGTCCATTGTCTGCTGTGGGCTTCTGATACAAAGCCAAGCATGCTCGTGGTGCAGGACAACACTGCACCTATCTGGGATATTTATGGCACATCAATAGGATATGCCATAAATGTCAGAGGGGACAACACCATTAAGGCCAGCAGATGAAAGGCCCCAAAATATTTTAGGGGTACGACTACACAGCGGCACTGGTCGTATGGCTTGTGACCAGTGTATCAGAGTAGCATTGATACCATAGAAATGAATGGGATTGATGCATGAGTTGAAAAAAAAATCCAGCAGTGTTTTTCTGGCATATGCCACTGGCCCCCATATGCATTAAATTTTTAGTTGAATTTGATGATTTCTGGCTGGGTACATCTCATGTATGGCCAGCTACAGCACTGTGTGAACCAAGTTTGTCTGGACCTTGAGAAGTGATATTGTGTTCTTTGCAAATGAGGTGCATGGTGTTTGTTGAAGGACATTATTGTCAATGCGTTATGTCACAGGTTCAGCTGAAAGAAGCCATTGAAGAATTACCTGGGAAAATGGAGACTCAATTGGCTGAATCCGGATCCAATTTTAGTGTTGGCCAAAGACAACTAGTGTGCCTTGCTCGAGCAATTTTGAGAAAGAATCGAATATTGATTATAGATGAGGCAACAGCAAATGTAGACCCAAGGTACACTTATTTTACAGAATATTATCTCTGCTTATTACTGTACGTTAATATGTCAAAATACAAAGCATGCCGACCCTATGTTCCCTTCTACTTCATATAGAGCAGATATTTAGTATGGTATGTAAAGCTCTATGTTCATATCCATACTCTACATATAGCTAATATACAGCATCTTACTGGCTTGCCAGGATTGATCTTTCCTTCTCCAGGTAACCCATTATATCTGGACTAGTATAATGTTATGGCACTATTTAAATTTTGGCTGTTTTTGATAGAGCTAATAATTTCCATTTTATTATGGTACAGTAGTCTATACCTTGCTTACTCTGCACTTTTTTCAGCTGACAATGTGCCACACAAATCCTGTAACCAGAATTCTTGCTACCGTTTCTCAGCAGCCAAACACAACTTCTTGTTTCCAGTATTACCTTTTGACTGTTAGATTTAGGGTGTCAGTACACGTTCAGGTTTTTTATGCATTTTTGAAGACAAAATCAGGTGTGGATCTTAAAGAGAGAGAACGTATATGGGAAAGATACGGTTTCTCTTTTTTTTTCAGTCCACTCCTGGTTTTATCTTGAAAAATTGCATCCAAAACCTGAATGTGTATTGTCAGCCTTAGGCTGGGTTCGCATTTTGTAATATTGTTCCTTGTAGTCAGTTACTGTACTGCAAAACCACCTGAATTAGCCACAGTTTTACATACTCTGGAGCGTTTTTTGGCTGTGATTTTTCAAAATTCTGTGATTGCAAAGTAACGAAGCAAAAAACTGACTATGGTTGCAACATGTGTAAACCCACATTTAAAAAATAAGTAAACCCATATACTCTTAGGGACATTTATTAAACATTTTGACATAACAAGGTACAAATTCAGGGTGCAAATCATATATGCCCTATAATTTGCAACTTTTTGTTTCTCTAGCCACTTTTCAAAAGTGGTGAAGAAAAGTGGGCCCAACAAATATACTGGGGTCATTTACAAACTAATATAACTAGAGTTTATCTTCTGCAGATTGAGGCGTAAAGGTTATTTGCGCCACAGTCTGCGACATTTCCCCGCTCACGCCAGGTCTAAAAAAAGTGGTCTGTTTTAGGCTTAGAAAATGGTCTAAATGTAAGACAGCAAGGAAGCTGGCTTGCATTTAGACCAGCAGGCTGTGCTGGCCAGCGCCTCTTCATAACTTTAGCAGATCCACAACCAGCACAGGGGTTATTAAGACTGGCGTCTAAAACGCCTGTCTTAATAAATGACCCCCACTGTCTTTTATGCCAAACACTGGAATGCCTGGAAATGAAGCAAATTTATTTAGAGGCCTGACGCTTAAGGTCAGTCAGTGCAGAAGGCACCAAATTTATTGAGACTTTTTGTAATGCCAGTCTTAGTATATCTGCCCTAGTATTTGTATAAAAACTCTATATTGCTTTACACAAGGCTGGCAGTTACAGAAGATCTGTCACCTCCACCCATACATGATGCACATATCAGTTCTTCATTTTGTGTATTTACGTCTATTATGCCAATCATATCATCCTATTATCCACATCCTTTTTTAATACAGTTTTGTATTGAATTTTTGTTTTCAATTATGTGCATTTTCTACCAGCAGCTGATTTGTGTGTTTTTTTTTTTGTTCGGTTTGCACAATAATGTTATAGATATATATGCAAAGCAAAATAGAACGTGAAGCAGATGGAGGTGTATCTTTGTTTAGGGGCATGTTCACTCTATACCATAAGGGAGAAAAGACTGCCAACTGTATCATGATAACAAATGTAGATTTAACACAATTTCGGCATTTCCTGCTAAGCATGAAACAATAAATGACAGGCACATGAAGACTAAAGTTGCTGTTTCTAAAAGTAGAATTTAATCCCAGACATTTGCATCGTGATTCACCCTCCTTGGAGCATTACAGCTTAAAATCTCCATTAATTGAGGCGTATGAGAAACTTTGTGAGGAATTTACATTTCTTTTGAAGATTAATCTGTTTGATTGACATTTAAATGGTGGTTTATTAACATCTGTTTTGTGCTTAGATAAGACACTAGTTTTATGTTGTGAGCGTAAACTATGTTAGGCGAGATATTTTTGGTGCGTTTGACAACTATATTGTGGAGCCCTGTGTTTGTGTATCTGCTTTTTACTGTAGTGAAAACTCCATTTGTAACAGCAGAGTGTGTGACAGGGCCCTTAAAAGATGGTGACAACCTTTTTTAAGAAAGGTCGAATCGCCTTTAGCTGTAGTTTCCAGTATGGTACTGTTTGTACAAATATACATGTTCTCTGCTTTTACTCTCATTGTGTATCTTTCTGGGAGGATAATCTAATACATTTCCATTATATGCAGCAGATATGAATTGAATGTGGGTATGTGAAGCGTCTCTTGCCATAGTCTAACCTCTGAATAGAGAGCAGCCCTTAAAGACAGAGGCAGATGAAAATGTGTAATGTTCCAAAACCTTAGGGATGATGTTTATCTTGTTCTGTATTTCAGTGCAACTCATTGTTTTGCTACCCACATTCAATTACTGCCCATTGAAAGTAGCTAAAAATGATAATGAAGTCTTGGGTTATATTAGGCTAACCTCTTCATTTCTGCAGAATGCACACAATAGTCGTCCTTCACAAAGTGTTCTCATTGTTAAACTGAAAAAGTTGTTCCATAGGTTTTATACGTATTCAGGCGCAAACTCGTTGCTTTCAGGCTATATCATTTAATTAGACTACATTTATAAACTTTCTCAACAGCAGCACGCTAAGACAAGGTTTCTTTATTTTGGAGAGAGGGGTAAGTAGCTCTCAGTGAAGTGGTTTAACATAGACATGAACCTTTATTACATGTATGTACAAAGTCGATGCCTTGGCTTAAGAATTAGGCTACAGTATCCGCTTGAACCTAAGGTATGGAGCGCTAATGTTAGTTGCCCTATTGATCCCTACTGAAGCTAAAGTTACAGAATGCTGCTTGGACTACAAAAGGGTAATATTATTACGGTGTTGCTTACTATTTATTTTCTGTATGATTTGGGTCATACAAATAGATCCCTGTATGCTAAAATGTGGTCCAGTGTCAAGTGTCACCACCAAAATCAGTTACAAAGTAAGACTACCGTTGTGTAGGCTAGGTGCCCTGAAACTTAAAGGGGTTCTCTGGGAATTAAGAAAATGAAAATACTTAAATATTACTTTATTATAAATATATTCCCAAATACCTTTCATTATTTATAATGGCTCGTTTTGTCTGGGGAGATATCATCAGTGGAAACAAAATGGCCACTGTCTGATTATTTAACACAGGAGGACAAGTTACTTCACAACAGTGAGATGAACTGCCTCATCATCCTCCTCCTCTGTACTTGTCAGTGATTATGATACAGATGATAAGAACTATAGCTGAATCTCTGGGGAATTTAGTTCATGAAGAGACATGAAGTACATAGAGGACGGACAGGACAGACAGTGGTAACGTGGGACTGTGGTAATAGAGACTCCATACAAGTGCTGCTGCTCATTAGCCACACTCCACCCTCCTCTCATGTCTCCTCATCTTCTTCTTTCTCACAGAGATTCACCTGTATTCAGGATCATGATTCCTGACAAGCGGAGCAGAGAGGAGGATGAGGCAGCTCGTTACCTCAGTGTTCTGAAGTAACTTGTCCTTTTATGTGATTAGGACAGGTTTTCTGTGTACTGATAGGACGGCGGCCATTTTATTTCTAATGATTGCTCCCTAGACAAACGAGCCATTATAAATAATGAAAGGTATTTGTAAATATATTTATTATAAAATAATATTTAAGTATTTTCATTTTTTTTAATTCCTGGAGAAACCCTTTAACTATACCTTTTTTGTGAAAATCCTATCCTCTGATCCTGAGAAATTCTTCCTTTTATTCTTATACAAGTAAGGTTTTTGGCATACCGCTATTTTCGGGCCACTATTCCTCCGCCAGGAACAACACCCAGACCTTTTGTACCATTGACAGTCCCTGAGATTTCAAAATTGGTAGCAATGACGCAGGGGAAGCTGGGTGTGGGAGCGCCCTGGTGCTGCGGAAACCATATCATGAAAATATGAATAAGTGTTTCTTAGAATTCACAAGAAAGGTAAGGTTATATTTTGGGGACTCTATCCTAAATGGTGATATACTTACTTTGAAAGGGATTTTGTCTGTGACAGACTCCCTGTAAGAATGGAAAAAGCCGCAGTCCTGTGGGATTGTCCTGTTGATGTCCCGTATTCTGGATATTGACAGTGATGTCACCTGATGTATAAGGACTATATTGCATATAAGACACAAGCTGATTACTGTTGGACATGTATTTCTCTACATTTGTGGAGCACTGTAACTGTGATTTTATTTAAACTGTGTATCCCCCGAAAAGTATGAATGCAACATGTAGGAGAGGAAAGTAATAAAGAACATTCAGTCTAACAGTATGAAGCCTAATATATTCATTGAGCTGAGGACATTAGCAGTGGCATCTTGTCATATGTTGAGCAAGTGGCATCATTCGAGTAAATGCATAGGTTGACATAAGATTTCAAGAGATAGGCCTGCCGAGGGTTCAAGGAGGGTAAGCAAAGCAATAAGAATAAAAAGAGTGATTGAGTTTTAGAAGGAGGAAAAAGATCACTTTATGGATGAGAAGTATAATAGGGGACCCAGGTGGTGTGCAGTTATTCTCGGGTGTTATGAGGGTTGCTATTAGATGTTGCATTGTCCTGACTTTCGGGAGAACAGGTCAAGAGAAGATGGAGGAGAGACAGTGTTCCTAATGAAGGGTCATAGACATCTTGATGCTGAGGAACTATCAAAAAGCCACTTATGAGACTTTTATACATAGTTTTGGGTAGTGACTGAGTTATAATTAAATTCCTATTGCGGACTGGGACTGCTGTGGAAACAGAGTCTAAACTTTAGTTACTTATTAATGTTAAGGGGGAGATTTATCATCTCACTTGCGCCAGAGAAGTGACGTTAAAAAGTCGCATGCTGTGTGTTTGTGACTTTTTAAATGCAACTTTTTTTGGGGAAAAAATGCAATTGCCTCTTTTTACGCTGCCCTTGCCGCTTTTCCAAAAGAGTGTGTGGTAAGGGTGGGAAAGGGGCATGGCCAGCAGAGACAAATTTTATCTTCGTTTACACCAGTTTTCTGCCGCAAATGAAGGCATAAATCTATGGCGGTCATAGATTTCTCTTTAGATGCACGGACTGCCAGAAGACGTAACTAATTTATGACGAGGCCTGCGTCGCGTCCTCCAGCAGTGTAACCATGGAGTACTGGTGCAGTGAGCCATGCAGTATGGACTAGATCAGAGATCTCAAACTCGTGGCCCTCCAGCTGTTGTAAAACTACAACTTCCATCATGCCAGGAGAGCCTACAGCTATTGGGGCATGCTGGGAGTTGTAGCTTTGCAACAGCTAGAGGGCCACGAGTTTGAGATCCCTGGACTAGATGAATCTGACATAGGCTTAAATGGTGCCAGATTGGTGGAAATGTGCCACAAACTAATTCACTGTTTCTGATACATTCAGCCCATGCACCATGTTTTCAGTGTATTCATGCCACAAATCGGAGTCAACACATTGATATTTCACAAATATGCCTATAAATATGTTAATGTAATCCACTTAAAATAAGTTTTTCGAGAAAAATGCTGAGCTTAGTATACGTGAACAAATGAATATGATGTTTACTATTTGCCCTTCTTTTAACAGAACGGATGAGCTGATTCAAAAGACAATTCGAGATAAGTTTGCTAATTGTACAGTCCTGACAATTGCGCACAGACTGAACACCATTATCGACAGTGATAAAATCATGGTAAAATAGATTTAAGCATTTTCCTTTGTTTTTTATTTTATTTTGCAGACTGTTATATTCAGAATTCTTACATTCCTTTCATATACAGTATGGGTCAAAGTCTAAATTGTTTATTTGGCATGTCTGTTCCGTCATGAAAGGTGGCTGTTAGCCGGACAAAAATCACTGCATACAGCGGTACTTGTCCAGCTGAAAAGCTGCTGGAACCCATTATAGTCAATGGAGATCTGGCAGTGAACGGCACTATCCAGCAATGCCAGATAGGTTGAAATCCGGCAGGATGTTCTCTTCAGGAACAACCTGCGGGATTTAGAAGTGCAGATTTAAATGTACCTTCAAATACAGCTTTAGAAGGTAAAGTCATGGGACATTTATATTATGTTCTTATTTTGATATACTAGAAAAGTATGTGGTGTGAAACTGCAAGAAGCATGTTATAGAGCAGGAGAAGCTGAGCAGATTGATATATGGTTTATATGCCACAAGCACAACTATCTCTGTATACATACTTAGGGCTCATGCACATGTATGCTGCCCATTTTGTGCATTACATGGGCACAGTCTGTGTGGCTGATGCAGTCCCATTCAACTTGAATGGGTCCGAGATTTGTCTGCCCCACAAAAAATAAAAAAGAACAAGTTCTATTTTTTTGTGGTGTGGAGGCACAGACAGAAAACATACATAAACACTCTGTAGTGCTTCCATGGGGTTCGGTGCCTCCATTCCACACTGCTCCTTCTGAATTGCGGACCTTTTCAAGAGACCCGGTGCCTGCCGTTTCACCTTCCCATATACTACTATCAGTGACTGACAGCTATCTCTGTATACACACTTACACAGAGAATCCTATCAATCACTGATAACACCTCCACTGTTTACAATTATCAGTGACTGACAGCCATCTCGGTATACACACTTACACAGGGAATGCTATCAATCACTGATAACACCTCCCCTGTGTACAACTATCAGTGACTGACAGCCATCTCGGTATACACACTTACACAGGGAATGCTATCAATCACTGATAACACCTCCCCTGTGTACAACTATCAGTGACTGACAGCCATCTCGGTATACACACTTACACAGGGAATGCTATCAATCACTGATAACATTTCCTCCGTGAACAGCTATCAGTGACTGACTGACAGCTATCTCTGTATAAACACTTACACAATGAATGCTATCAGTCATTGATGAGACCTATTAGTACAGGTGCAGTGTATTAGAATGAAGGTGGCTGAATGATGTCTGGTCACATAACCCTCCATCAGCGACCATCTTATGGACAGGTCCTCCATGTGGTCAGAGCAGAATATTTGCCCAACATGGGAACATAGCGTATGATATCTTTCAAAGCACAGAATATCAGCAAAGCAAGGTCATATTAGTAAGTGCCATCTGGTCATCTTACATACACACTGGTGCACATTGCATTTTTAAAGGGGTTATGACAAGTGTGAAAGTTATCCCCTATCAGTGAGTGTCCCCACCGATCCTGTCCCATGAAATAGCTCTGCGCTGTACTCTACTACCTCTGGCAGTCCTATAGAGAGTAAATGGAGCAGCAGGACACATGCTCAGCCTGCTAGTCCCCCATGGTCCATTGGACCTCCACCAAAGTGGATAGAGGATAACCTTCATACTATATAAACGACAACCTGTTTTATTTTCCTCTATTTAACCTCCTTGTAATTTGCTTTAAAGTGGAATTTTCCTTTAACTGACTAAAAGTCAGAATGTGTTACTCAAATGTTTTCGTTTAAAGCTGTGAGTGAGTGGGATATGCCACATTCTTATGTGAAGAGCAGGTTGCAATTGAAATGTTTTATGAATTGCAGATTCCAGCATTTTATAGAGATCAAAGGCAGCAAGGATAAGTGCATTGATTCTGTTTGTTTTGTTTCCTGACTTATAATAACAAGGGAACTGAAATGCAGCACAATATTACGCTACAGTCATGGAGCGAAGATAACTCATAATTGTCACTTTGATCTTGGGCAAGCCATCTTCTCCTTTGTTGAGTACTGTAAGCAATTTGCCAATAAAGCTGGTCGGCATTAGCATTGTCATCATAACATCACTTAATTACTATTGTTTAACTCATTATAATCCCATTGTTGTTCTCTGGATTATTTCTCCCCCTACAAATACAAGTGAGATGTTCTTCTGTTTATTGTGCTGAGTACGAACAAAAGAAGTAGAAGAAAACATCTGTGAAATAATTAATAGCGTTATTCTGACTCTTGTGTACTTGCTGCTTCTCCAAAGGGATTCCATTAATTGGAATTCATCAGTTTTAAAATCACTTCATCATTTTGTTTCTTTTCATATTTGTCACTTTCCATGATAGTAACCTTAAGGCTGAGTTCCAAGTTTATGTACAGTTATTATTGATGGATATTTGGAACATTAATTCAGGGAAAGATTAATGATATCAGATATTGATTAGTGAAAAACCTCTTTATGGCGGTTTTGTTGATCACATAGATATTCTTAATTTTGAAAATTATGCCATTAAATTCAGACTTATCTCCAGAAAGTGAAGGGAGAGTGCACTGTACATGTGCAGCATGCTCTCCATTCATTTCTATGGGAATTGAATGGAGATCCACACTCACTCTGCTATTTTCATAAATCCTCTAGAGATGAATGGAGAGCGCACCACGTATGCTTGGCTACAACTTGTAAGGGATCGCTCTCTCACAAGGGGTTTCCATAAATACAAAATAAACACCTGCCTGTTTGGGCTCTAACATATAGGTCTCTATCTCATCTTTAAATCCCTGTTCACACAAGGGGATAGATCCGGCTTCCCTCAGCCTCATGGTCTGCCAGTGGCTCAGCCTTCAATCACTCAGGTCTGTTCTCTGGGGCCTATCTCTCCCCAGACTTCCTCCACACTGCGGATTGCTGCTGACTTTTAAATGAGAACCATGGACATGGGCCACCTGTGAAACCCGGAGTGAGTCGTGTGGAATAAGAACCCAGCTCTTTGCTTATTCCCAATAAAGCCAGGCCCGGATCAGCTGAAACCAGCTATGCTAATTAACAACAGCGTCCACTATCTATCCTAATGGACACACTAGCCTACTGGCTTTTACTCCACCAAGGCCAGGCGCCTTAGTGACATGTCTCAGGTGAAACACAATAAACCATGATATGCATCTCCTCTAATAGGTTTCCTGCGCCATTCTAGGAGACACATACCTTCCCTCATATATGAGGCCTGTCACTGCCTCACACACTCCATTCCCTTCTCTGGGACTTCCAGAGATATTTTCAGCAGTCCCATAGAATGGAGTGCGACCAACCCTCCATACTTCTGTGGGACTGCTCGGCTATTATTGACCGTCCCATAGAAATGAATGAAGTGCGACCGCAAATGCATAGCTGCTCTGCTCCTTCGGGGTCCCTTTCTGGAGATGGGTGCTAGGCTTGTTTCGCCCAAAGTCGTGTGAGACTTGGGTGAACTCCTACTGTATTCATATCTGCATATTGAAAAACAATTAACGTGGTACCAGCCAGTACCAAAGCCCAGTTCGGATTGCTATTTTAAATTGTTTATCAGTTGTTTCCCCTGGCAGACTACCGTAGAAGGGATGCACCCCTTGCTTCTCAGTGAAATGCTTCTCGCTGTGCAGCTGAAACAGGGAATAATATGGCTGAAAGAGACATGAAAGACTTGCTCCTTCACAGAATGATTGATTGTATAAAGAAGCAAAGCCACTGTGCAGACGTTTTTTTTAAAAATTCAAGTGTGCTTTAACCCTTAGGATACCAGAGGTTTTTTCATTTTTCTTCCCTATCTTCCTTGAGCCATAACTTTTTTTTAATTTTCCCATTAACATAGCTGTATGAGTGCTTATTTTTTGCAGGACAAGTTGTACTTTCCTAATGCCACCATTTAATATGGCGTACAATCTAGTGGGAAGCGGGAAGAACATTCCAAATGGGGTGGAATTGGGAAAAAAAATGCAATTCCTCCACCGTTTTACGGGTTTTGTTCCCACGGCGTTCCCTTTGCGGCAAAACTGAACTGTAATCCTACTGACCCAGAGAATGAAGGGCAAAACAATACCACATATGTATAGGTCTAAATAGTGTAAAAATAAATGTAAACATTGAAAATATATATATATATATTTTTTTTTTAACATTTAATATTGGCCATTTTGACCCTTTTTTCCGTTACGCCATTCGCCATATTAAAAAAATATTTTTATCTTTTAATAGTAAGGGCGTTTTTGGACACAGTGATGCCCATGATGTTTATATTTTTAGTTATTTATGTAATTGTTTTATTCCTTTTTTTATTCCTTTTAATATAATTTTACTTTTTTATGATTTTGAAGCTCATTAAAGCATAGTCCCTCTATAAGCAAACGTGCACATTTCTCATATACCTAGTCTTTGAACTCCTCAGTATTTTCAATATCTCTTTTTCAGTAAATGCAAACATTTAGATTCAGATGCTTAAATATAGGTTAGGTCTAATCCTGCTTACAGGTGATAGTTTGTAACACACTGAAGTTACTGTATGTGCACTGATTTATTGCTGTAAACTCATTATTTGTGTGATTTTTACAAGATGAGGGCATACGTTTCTCTTCTAAATATAAAGGGTGAAAGAGAATGAGACAAAATGTGAATGGGACTAACCTGCAATACCAAACACAGTCACTATGAAAGGGCAGTGTTATGCAGTATAGATCAGTGTGAAGGGCTGATCAGCAGGGTTGTTGAGAGTTGGAACCTCTCACACCAATGTAAATTGAGGGGACACTGTAGTTTAAAGGGGTTGTCTCACTTCAGTAAGTGGCATTTATCATGTAGAGAAAGTTATACAAGCCACTTACTAATGTATTGTTATTATCCATATTGCTTCATTTGCTGGCTGGATTCATTTTTCCATCACATTATACACTTCTCGTTTCCATGGTTACAGACCACCCTGCGATCCATCAGTGGTGGTTGTGTTTGCACACTGTAGGAAAAGGCACTGGCCTCTCTGGTGGCCGGGACCGTGGGAGCGCACATAGGCTGGTGCTTTTTCCTATATTGTGCAAGCACGACTACCACTGATGGATTGCAGGGTGGTTGTAACCATGGAAACGAGCAGTGTATAATGTGATGGAGAAATGAATCCAGCCAGCAAAGGAAGCAATATGGACAATTACAGTACATTAGTAAGTGGCTTGTATTAACTTTCTCTATATGATAAATGCCACTTACTGAAGTGAGACAACCCCCTTTAAGGACCTGGCCCTGAAACAGAAATATTAGAAATGAAACTTTAACTTTGTAGATAAACAGGTTGACTGCATTATAGATATATTTAAATTGTGTATTGAAATTAATGTATTTCATTTTTTGAGGAGTAACTCGATAGTACAAGCAAAAATGAGAAGCTTTGTAATATATCTTAGTACAGAAAATGCCTTTTTTTTGCCAAAAAAGCGATGCCATGATGAGTCTTCAATTCACTGCTAAAATTCGTCTTCCTGAAGACTAAATAGCAGCTCACTGAGTTACAGCTACTGCCTATAGAAGCTTATGGAGAGGGGAGGGAGGAGGAGTAAGCTGCCGGAGAAGATGGAGGTGGAAAGACACACATCATGATGATGCAGCTTCTATTTTGTTCTCTTCCTCATCCAAACATATGTATAATGTCCTTCATGCTGCTGCTTCCGTGGATATGCTGCACAGAGGGGAGCAAGATCTGCTATGCTTTGTGCCAATATACCTTATAGTGTGCAGGGACTAACTCAGAGACAACTGACGTTTATAAACAGAGCCTACAAAGGTAAGACTTCTTAAGAAATCGGATACAAGTCATATAATGGCCACACATAGATGCACGAAATAACCTATTCTGAAATCTCACCCAGAATGATAGGTGCACTTTAGTGAATAGTGAATTCTTGTTGCAGATTGCAGTAATGCTGTGAGCACTCCAGGTACCATTGTACCCAATGTTATGGCTTAGCATGCTTGTGTGAATAAAGATAATTGTGAACAGACATTGGCATAGTATTGACATGAAATTTTCAGTCCAAAAAAGATACCAATAAAAGGCAGACGTTTTTTCAGAAATGATCTCTAAACTCATGCATAGCAAAAGAACAAGGTTTGTCTATCTACCTGAGAAACCATACCACCCGAATTTCTGGAAATGAAATACTTAAAGGGGTTCTCCGGGAATTAAGAAAATGAAAATGCCTAAATATTACTTTATTATAAATATATTCCCAGATATCTTTCATTAATTATAATGGTTCGTTTTGTCTGTGGAGCAATCATTGGGAGAAATAAAATGGCCGCCGTCCTATTAGTGCGCACAGAACCTGTCCTAATCACACAGCAGGACACAACCACATCCCCACCATCTCTCTGTACTTCATGTCTCCTCATGAGCTCTGTTCCTTAAGAGATTCAGCTGAAGATCATATTAAACAGTATTCAGGATCATAATCCCTGACAAGCAGAGCAGAGAGGAGGATGAGGCAGCTCTTTACCTCAGTGCTGTGAAGTAACTTGTCCTGCTGTGTGATAAGGACAGGTTTTGTATGTACTAATAAGACAGTGACCATTTTATTTCTCCTAATGATTCTTCCCCCAGAGAAAACAACCCATTATAACTAATGAAAGGTATTTGGGAATTTCTTTATAATAAAGTAATATTTACGTATTTTAATTTTCTTAATTCCTGGAGAACCCCTTTAAAGGGGTTCTCCAAGTTATATATATTGATGACCTATCCTCAGGACAGGTCATCAATATTAGATCGGTGGGGGTCCGGCACCCCCGCCGATCAGCTGTTTGAAGAGAAGGCGCGCGCCGTATCTGCGCTGCCTCCTCTTCACTGTTTACATGCTAGCCGTAACGGGTGGCCGTGACCCATTCATTTCAATGGGAAGAATCGCTCCCATAGACTTGTATGGGAACGATTCTTCCCATTGAAATGAATGGGGCAGTTAGGTGTAATTACACCTACTCACCGCTACCCCGTTACGGCCAGCATGTAAACAGTGAAGAGGAGGCTGCGCTGATACTGCGCGCGCCTCCTCTTCAAACAGCTGATCGGTGGGGGTGCTAGGTGTAGGACCCCGCCGATCTGATATTGATGACCTATCCTGAGGATAGGTCATCAATATATATAACTCGGAGAACCCCTTTAAGGATGCAATTTACAGTATATTTATATTAACTAGTGGTTTAGGACTTGAGTCATTTTTTAATTTTAATATATGTTCTATTTTTATACGGTAGACAAATACTTTCCACCCCCTGGCTGTCATCATCTTGCTTGCCTTTTAATTTAATTAATCTCTTGTATGTTCTACAAGCTCTTTGTGTTAGTTGGTAAGGTTTATGGATCACTGGTAAGTTCCTTTATTTTCAGTATATAGATTGAAACCACTTTTTTGACTTTTGCTTTTATAAATTGCATGGAGTTATAAGTTTCTCTTCCTAATGACTATGGCTTGCATTATTGCTCAACTGCAAGTAAAGAAAATCCTAGACCACAACATCATGGGGGACATCTATCAAGCCCAGCACCCCAGAATTCTGGCACCAGATGCACCAAATTTATCAAACATTTTGCAACATTTGATAAAATTGGTGCAGTTTACAGCGACAGACTCATGCAAAACTGACTTTATACATTTCCTTGCTGATAAATCCTCTCCATATGTTTCTTCCTTTTATCTTGCTAATGATACTGCAAAGTTAAGATTAATTTACATCTAGATTTTCTTAATAGACTGATTATAAACTTGAGAAATAGATGTAAATAGTATAAAATCCTGAGCTACATAATTTCAAATCAATGGGGCAGATTTCAATCAAAGTGTACCAGTATTCTGGCATAAATGTAGTGTGCCACATTTATTAAGTGTTTTTGACACACTTTTATGCCGTTGCTGGCATTGCTAAAATTCAACAGGGTATGCCAAAATTTTGGAGCAAAGTAAGGCTAGTTTCACATCCGAAGCTGTTTTCTCTGGCAGGCCGTCCCAGCATAGAACAGCCTGACCAGTTCACCGGATCTTGCATTGCCGGATACTGTGGCCTGGATACAATGTTTTTAGTTCAGTCGATTTTCCAGCATTCTGTGCCGCAACAACCTGCTGGAGAGGTCAGCTGCAGGTGTGAAACTAACCTAAGGTAGCCCACTAGATAGTGTAAGGTTAGACAAAACTGGCTAATATGTTCAGAAATTCACCAAATGTATTAACCTGAGCCACTTTGAGAAATTTGGCATATGTTTAGGGCTCATGTACAGGAAACGCGGTCTGTGTGTCTGTCGGATCTCCCAGGTTGACCACGACTCCCCTGATTCTGGGCCGATCTTGGTCAGGTACATGAGCCCTTATATCGTCTGTTTTAAATGCTAGATATAATTGGTAAACCTACATCAATGTGTCCTAAAATGTAAATGCAAGTTACTGCTTCTGTTCTGCCTACTGTGTACAATGCCACACCTGCAGGTGACATATTCATGTAGCTTCTTGAACATTCAAGCTAAACTACCACAGTTACACTTCTGGTATGCCAGCAGATAGTGTGAGTATACAACAGGATTACTGTCATTCTAATTTACGTTTTCCATTTACATATTGCTGCATATGTCACCTTTAACCTAGGTCAAAATGCGTTGTAAACCCCATTGCCATAGGAAACATAGTCAGAAATGTGTGTGTAAAAATGTAAATGATACTGAGATATGAATCACAGTTGTGGAATCTTACTACCTCCCTGCCCTACAGCAGCTGTAAACAACTGGAACCATGGCAATTACCTTTTTCCTTACTATACCTGCTAAGCACCATTTAAAATGTTTGTTGTTTGCATTATAAGAAAATGGCCTTGTAAAAAAAAAAATATATATATATATATATATATATATATATATATAGTAACATAGTTTATATATTATATATATATATATAATATACATAGTAACATAGTTTATAAGGCCGAAAAAAGACATCTGTCCATCCAGTTCGGCCTGTTTTCCTACAAGTTGATCCAGAGGAAGGCAAAAACCCCTGTGAGGTAGAAGCCAATTTTCCCCACTTTAGGGGAAAAATTCCTTCCCGACTCCAATCAGGCAATCAGAATAACTCCCTGGATCAACAACACATCTCTAGTAGCTACAACCTGTAATATTATTACACTCCAGAAATACATCCAGGCCCCTCTTGAACTCTTTTAGTGAACTTACCATCACCACCTCCTCAGGCAGAGAGTTCCACAGTCTCACTGGTCTTACCGTAAAGAATCCTCTTCTATGTTTATGTACAAACCTTCTTTCCTCCAGACGCAGAGGATGTCCCCTCGTCACAGTCCTGGGGATAAATAGATCGTGGGAGAGATCTCTGTACTGTATATATATTTGACAGTACAGACAATCAATTTTGATTCTAAATCATCCGCAGCATTGTTTATGGAACATAACTAATCCTTAGAATTTGGCACAGCTTCTGGTTACAACGTACAATTGCTCAACTACTTGCTTGAAAATTAAATATTTTTACTATTGTGCTAATTAACAAGATGGTCACAAGGTGGCATAATTTTGCCATCAACTGTGTACAGTGCATTTCTTAAAGGGGTTTGTAGGCCTAAAACTTGGCCCATTTTTAGAATAGACCATCAATATTTGATCAGTGAAGAGCTCCACTTCCTTTATCCATACATATGCCTGTGCATAGTACTGTAAGGGTACCTACACACAGCTCCGATTTGTATTAATGAAATCCACACCAAGACCACAAAAAAAAAACATAAATCCGCACTATTTATCGTTGGTTTTGCTGTGTTTTCGTATGTGTTTTTTGTCAGGGACTTTGTTTAATAACCCCATTGGGGAAAAGCACTCAGAAGGTGCAGAATCACAGAAACAGATGACATGCTGCAGATTTTAAAATCCGCACAACAGGAAAAAAGCAAAGTGTATGTGAGATTTGTCAAATTTCATTCACTTTGCTGGTACTCCATTACACTGTGGTTTTTCTGCATGGCAAAACAACACCATTTTGAACATTAAAAAAAGCCATAAAAACTACTAGCTTAATTTTTTATTTGCATACTGCTTGCACTTTAAATACCGTTTTTAGTGACTTTTTTTAAAGCAAATGCGTGGATGAGGTTTGTCATTCAAATAATTTTCCATATGGAGAAGGAGATTGAAAAAAGCACCTGAACAAAATCACCATTGCTTCAGCATGCTGGAATTAAAAAAAACAAAAAACAAAAACACCACCAGAGATGCTAAAGGTAAACATTCTGGAGTCGAGACAGGTGGAGAACAGGCAACATATTCCACAACATTTTACAATTAAACATATCAAATAATAGGACCCTGCTCATAATACCTCTAATCTGTGAAGAAATAGGAGTGACACAAAAGGTAAAAGGGCTTGTTTTGTGTAATGGTCCAGCCATGTTTTAGGATAGCACAAATAAAGCTGCAGGAGCTAGTCATCCAGCCAGGGATCAAGTTCTGAGGACTTTAGTGGGGGAGGTAGTGAAGAGTTAGATTAGATTAATTTATAAGGGGTATTTTATTTGGCTTGAAAATATTATCGATTAAAGAGGGTAATTTCCCAAAATAGGTTGGCAATTGAAGGAAGAAACATTTTTTATTGTTTTGCTTAAAGGGAACCTGTCACCTCCTGTAGCGAAAAAAAACTGTTAGCAGTACCTTAATCTGGTGGCCAGGGTGACGCTAAAGAAGGTCTTCATAAGGAGAAGAGATTCCTGTAAATAGAAGAAATTGATCTTTTAATCGTGGTCAGAACGCTGACTTGACTCGGCTTGAAGTCACGGGGGCAGCGGCTAGTCAAGCTAACCACTCCCCCTGGTCAACTTGAATGACAGTTGCCGTTGGGCCGGGGATCGCGCAATTCTCGCGCATGCCCGGTGCGCAATTTCTCCCTGCGCGATCCCGGCCCCGGCTCTTCACTTCTGCGGCGCTTTGTCCCTACAGCGCATGCGCCGCAGAAGCAAGCGAGCGCGCGGTGACGGCGGGCGGGCGCGCTCTGGCAAGCGCGCTTGCTTGCTTCTGCGGCGCATGCGCTGTAGGGACAAGAGCGCCGCAGAAGTGAAGAGCCGGGGCCGGGATCGCGCAGGGAGAAATTGCGCACCGCGCATGCGCGAGAATTGCGCAATCCCCGGCCCAACGGCAACTGTCATTCAAGTTGACCAGGGGGAGTGGTTAGCTTGACTAGCCGCTGCCCCCTTGACTTCAAGCCGAGTCAAGTCAGCGTTCTGACCACGATTAAAAGATCAATTTCTTCTATTTACAGGAATCTCTTCTCCTTATGAAGACCTTCTTTAGCGTCACCCTGGCCACCAGATTAAGGTACTGCTAACAGTTTTTTTTCGCTACAGGAGGTGACAGGTTCCCTTTAATACCAGGGCATCATGGTTGAACTGTAAAACGAGATCATATACATTGTTATTAAAGCATAACTGATGTTTCAGTTGACTTTTTAAAGTAAGCTGTTATGTATGCATGAGGAATAACACTATTTCTGGTCATTATATGATGTGTATCCTGAATTTATTACCAATTTACCCCTCTGCCAGCTCCATCTCTAATTGACAGAGAGGATGGAGATTACCTGCTTTGATGCCTCCCATACTGCACATCTCTCTCACATGCACAGAAGCTGTAGAAGAATTGAGGGCCTTAGACTGCAGTAATGGGCATTGTACTGTAGTTGTCAATTTAGCTCTAGATTGAGATGGGAAACTTACCAGGGTCAACAGCAGCATCTTGGTGTCTGAATTTTAGCAGTGAATTGAGAGTGAATGACCAGTAAAGGCGAAGGGAGAAGAACAGAGAGACTGATAAGCGTCGAAAGTGGCATTTTTCTCTAATAAGATAGATTGCAAATTTTCTTATCTTCAGCTTATAATGTAGATTTATACAAAGTTTGTTGAAACAACACTGCCCATTTAAAGGGCATCTGTCACCAGGGAAATCATTATCAAACCAGGCACAATGCTTGGTAGGGCTGCCTCTGTTAGTTACATGCCTACTTGTCTGTCCTCGGTCTGTTTCCACAGTTGTAAGAACACTTTTTTTTATCATTATGCATCCGAGATCATTTAAAATACTTGGACAAGCCCTAAAATGGCTTAAAGGGGTTATCTCATGACTAATTAAAAAATGAAAATCAGACATATCATACATGGCAATCTCTTTCTTACAATGCTAGAACCTTTACCTCACATGGATCCAGTGATCTCCCCATTCATTACTCTGCTAGATTTATATCCAGCTGACAGCTCAAGGGGACTGTCTTTTCTGCTGCAGCTAAGGGGGGAGTGTCTCAGCTCTCCCTATCACAGCTCAGGAGGCAGTTGAAGGATGAATCTGAGCATGTGTGGCCATTAAAGTGAGCAGGACAAAGAATTAAGGGGGGAAAACAAACAGCAGATGGCTCTATACAGATGTGTTGTATTGAATAACTCATTGGCTATACTAAATTTTTAATTACCTGCAGTTACAAAAGTATTCAGATCCAGATTCTGGTTTGAAAACTGTAGAATATTTTTAGTGGGACAACCCCTTTAAAAGTGTTATACTCACTGCTTTCTCCAGTGTTGTTCTCTGCACCGTTTGTCTGGTCTGGTTTATTTACAACCAACAGCAGTGACATGGTGGGATAAGGCACATGACCACCACAGCCAATCAGTTTCCTTAGCAGTAGACTGCTGAGAACAGTGATTAACTGCAGCAGTCATACGCCGTATCTTGGCACATCACTGCTACTGTTTCTAAACAAACTGCGGCAGGAGAACCAGGTGAGCGCCAAAGAAAATGTAGAAAAGGTTGAGTATAACAGGTTTTTATTTTAAACCATTTTAGGGCTGGCCTGAGATTTTTAATTATCTTGGACACTCTTTAAGTACAAGACTGGTCCAAGCCACTTGGCTGGCACCAAAATTTGCAACTTTTTTTTTTAAGCACAAAACTGGCACATAAAATGGTAAATTCTCCTAAGTCTTTTAACTGTGTAAGTTTCCTAATTCTCGCATGTGTCTTTAACAAACCCCACCACTAAAGGCGTATTTACAAGGGGCAATTGTTGAGCCAATTATCAGGAATGAGCATTAGTACAAACACCCGTTCCAGATAGCAAAACTCTTATTCATCTGGTGAAATCATCGTTTATGCAGCCACCTAAATTATTTTTTACTGGGCAGCAGATTGTGCTGTGTAAAAAGTTCTGCTGCCCAGAAACAATGAATCTGTATGAGTATGGGTAATAGTGGTAGACATTGCACATCTCCGCATAGTGGATGAGATTGCAGCATGTAAAATGCAGGTCTTTACCTCCACTGATGAGCAGGTAGTTATCGGGAAGGAGTGGTTACTTCCCGATAATTGCCTTCTTAAATGCGCCTTAAATCTTTTGTTTTATGACTGATTCTCACGTGGCTTGACAGACTAATTGGGTTTTTAATGGTTTGGCTTACTGATTATAAACAATGATTAAAGACTAAAGGCCCTTTTACCCGTGTCTATGCACAGGCAATTATTAGAAATGAAGCAAACATTCCTGATAAATGCCTGATCGTTGAGCTTGGGATGCATTTACATGAAGGGATCATTCCTACTGCCCCCATTCTTCCCCATACAGGTTTATTATGGCAGCTTTTACTGATTCTGTTTTGTGGTGCCATGTTTTTTTTTTTCACAGTGGAAGTACAAGTTAGTTTATTTGCATAGATTAGGGTAAGATTGTTATTTTATTAATTTAGGAGGGGCCTATGTTGCTAGGCAACATGTAGCCATAGGGCTATTTTGCATGGACTATATTGTGTGATAGACTTGCATAATACTTTTAGTATACATTATCTTGTTACTATAGGTGCTTGATTCGGGAAGAGTAAAAGAATATGATGAACCCTTCAACTTAATGCAAAATAAAGAAAGTCTTTTTTACAAAATGGTCCAACAAGTTGGAAAAGCAGAAGCATCATCTTTGGCAGAGACTGCCAAACAGGTAATTTTTCTGCGGGAAGAGAAGTTACTTCATGAGTCTATTTAAAGCAGGGATCGGCAACCTCCGGCACTCCAGCTGTTGTTTAACTCCCAGAATGTAAACTTGCTCTGCTCTTCTCAGAACTCCCATAGAAGTGAATGGGGCATGCTGGAAATTGTAGTTTCACAACAGACGGAGTGCCGAAGGTTTCTGAACGCTGGGAACCCGGTCCTCTGCATATTTGAAAACTTTTGGAAGATATAATTGCAATGTTTATAGGAGTTATGTTAGCAGTATATATAAACCATTTGTAAAAAGAAACGTTCAAATGTTCATACGAATCGATTTTTATACCTTGTTTTCATGTCTGAATATCACAAATGGAAGGGGTGATTGTTCTCTACGTAAATCACTGGCTGAACGTTTTGCTTGGTGCACTGAAGATTTCATGTGATACAAGTTATTATTAAAGCGATATTCTCACTTTAGCCATCTGTGACATAGGCACAGGATATGCTATGAGACCAGTGTCTGTCTCTAGAATGGGGGTTGAGTTGGCCTCTGGCCACTACTTTCAGGCTGATTTTCAGAAAAAACTAAGCTTGTTAGCGCTACACTGTTGCCAATGACTCCCAAAGAAATAACTGGAAGATATGCAAACCATGTAGCACAGTGAGCCACGTCTCTATTCAATGACAGCCTGATGTAGCAGATAGCAGTCACCTCTACAGGGTGAGAGC
Source organism: Rhinella marina (assembly GCA_900303285.1). Classification (NCBI taxonomy): domain Eukaryota; kingdom Metazoa; phylum Chordata; class Amphibia; order Anura; family Bufonidae; genus Rhinella; species Rhinella marina. Next base: position 108,067 of record ONZH01021316.1, on the reverse strand, counting down.
ACCCCCATTCTAGAGATATATGCTGGTCCCAGAGATGGGACTCACATCTATCAGAAATATATTGAATATCTGCTCAATCACAGCCTGATGTAGCAGACAGTGGTCACCTCTACAGAGTCAAAGAGCCCCCCCCGCCACATTTTAATAAAAAGCCCAAGGTGTCACATAAAAAACATTGCAAGAACTATTTTGGAAGTCCAACAATTAAACCACCACATGCGCTAAATCATGAGTAAGTGTCTGGACATTAAGGCTAGGGCTACACGGCGTGTTGGATTTCTTGCGACTGCCGCGGCGATCCCATTCATCTCTATGGGATCCCCGCTACTCAGGCATCCTGGCTGCGACGGGTGTCGCCGTGTAGCCCTAGCCTAAGACCTTTTCAGACCTGGTCAATAAAGGGTTAATATTTCCCACAGACTTCTACATCTAGAGATGGTGACTTCTGACCAAAAACATTGTGAACATGCCAGCAAAAAAAAAAAAAAAAACAGCAAAAAATGCCAATGCCCTTAAAAACAGCAGAAAACAACCTACAAGTGACACTAGCCTGAGGCCTCCTACAGACCGTATCGATTTTATGGTCTGCAAAATACAGATGCTGTCCATGTGCAATCCTGCACTTTGTATGTGCCCCATTGTAAAAATGCCTATTCTTGACCACAAAAAGGACAATAATAGGACATGTTCTATAATTTGCAGTTTGGCCACAGGCATGCGGACTGCATGTTAAAACTTTTGTTATAGGGGCGGGGGAAAAAACTGATTAAAAAATACCAAGCATAAAATGCCACAAAAGCTTTGTGCACTATGAAAAAAAAAAAACATGCATTTTTCTATGCCATCTTTTTAGTGACTAAAAAAAATTGCAGACCAAGCTTATGTGTATGTTCATACAGTGGGTAAAAAAAGTATTTAGTTAGCCACCAATTGTGCAAGTTCTCCCACTTAAAAAGATGAGAGAGGCCTGTAACTGACATCATAAGTAGACCTCAACTATGAGAGACAAAATGAGAAAACAAATCCAGAAAATCACATTGTTTGATTTTTAAAGAATTTATTTGCAAATTAAGGTGGAAAATAAGTATTTGGTCACCTACAAACAAGCAAGATTTCTGGCTCTCACAGACCTGTAACTTCTTCTTTAAGAGGCTCCTCTGTCCTCCACTTATTACCTGTAGTAATGGCACCTGTGTGAACTTGTTATCAGTATAAAAGACATCTGTCCACAACCTCAAACAGTCACACTCCAAACTCCACTATGGTGAAGACCATAGAGCTGTCGAAGGACACCAGAAACCAAATTGTAGACCTGCACCAGGCTGGGAAACTGAATTTGCAATAGGCAAGCAGCCTTGGTGTGAAAAAATCAACTGTGGAAGCAATAATTAGAAAATGGAAGATGTCCAGCAATTATAAGCCCGTTCAGTTGCATACTGTATATGCAGCTGAACAGAATGATTACAGGACCTGAGCGGAAGAGCCGGCAGCCAGTCTGAGTGCAGCAGAGATAGATGAGTCGGTGGCCTGACCGAGGATTACATACTGACCACACTGTATTCCCACAATAGGTCAGATTTTTAAAAGCCTGGAGAACCCCTTCATTCACTGGTTAGTGCTCATGGAAATTACATCCCTTATTGGGGGGGGGGGGGAGTCAATTGTCTTGATCCTCTCTTATACCAGTCCTATAATTTCTTCCCCACTATAGAAACTAATACCAACAGCTAAATTATGTTGTTAATGTCACGGTAGAAATGACCCTTTTTCCAGGTAAAATCCTCCTTGCATATCTTGTCATGCTCAATGGATGTGTAGAATTATAGTTAGTTTTCCGGTGAATGGATACATGTGTATACCCTCTCAGTTCAAGCAAGTGAATATTAAATAGATAGATTTTTCAGCCCTGGGCAGCCCTGCAATAAGCCAATGTGTCTCAATTTTGCCCATGTTTAATGCATTAGGCAAGCTTTAGGCAAATCTAGGCTGTGGCGTTTAGTCGCTCCATAGTGAGGCCATTTCTGTCTATTCAACAGCCTAAAATGTAAACTTTAAAGGACATAGAGAAGTCCTATTAGGCCATGCGCGAAAAGTGTAGTATTGTCACACAAACATCAGTTTATTATGGCACTTGTGCTATATGTATATTGTGAACAGCATTTCCAAGGCACTGATCATTTTTTTTGGCCCAACTCGTGACAGATGTCAGCATTTGAAGATTGCATTTGCTTTTTGAAAGGCTTGAACAAAAGTTTTCACGTTCATCTGTGAAGGGAAAAAAAATTGCATTTGAAGTCCCTTTTCTCCAGCATACACAGTGGCAGATAAGAGCACACAAGTCTTGACATTATTTCATTTTGTTATGCGCATCTGTCAAAGAACAGAGATACCATACAGCTCCTAAAAACTGCCGATTGTGTAACAGTGAAACTTGACAGCATTTCATTCCTTTTATATTCTGATTATACATTTATCAGGGAACCTGTATCTCTTCTAGTTCAGCTGGAAATCGCAGGGATTGAAGCGCTGAAAGGCATGCTGGAAAAAAAAAAGTATCTTCTATTACTTGGGATCATCTTACGTTTTAAAGAAGTTGCTTGGATGAGGCTTTGTCAGAGCCTTAGCCTTCCATTCCATTATTGTGGTGTACTATCCGTAGATCACATTTCTATGGGCCGTGTAACTGCTTTTGGTACAAATTAAACACACTGATATTTCAAATATATGTACCTTGAAGTTTCAATGCTTGTCAATCATAGTTTGTAAAATATAGGGATTACAAGCTGATATTACCATCCAAATCCATTGTGTTTTGGGTTTTATGTGTGAAAATGAGAAACCTTTTTGCTGACGCTGGATTCCACACGCCTTTGTCACCCTCTTTTAATTTATCTCCGTGTTTTCAGTGCGCACAGTCTTATCAGTGTAATGTGGCCGTGGTTGCATCAATACTCGGTGGGATAACAGGCATTCTATCATTTTGGTTTATTGGCAATTAATTCGGCCCATTGTTCAGATGATGTATTGGTGACTTTGCTGATTTCTGCAAAGATTAAATTGTTTGTTTTGTGTCAAACAGTTGCTTTCTTGAGATTTTTTTATTGTATGTTTAAGCCATCCGGTTTGACTCACTAGCAAATTGTATTCTTTTGTTTTAGGCCTATCTGAACAAAATCCAAGAAGCCAACAAGCCACCTTCTTCCAGAGACCCATCCGAACCATTTATTATTTTTGAAACTGCTCTTTGACACTATTTGTGCAGGTGTATTATTTTTGTACTTTCACAAAGTAGCCTTCTGGCGGCCTGTGTGCTGTGCCAGGTCTCTGCGTCAGTCTTCGGGCTGTCTCTTAAAGTGCCAGCAGTTTTCTTGCATTCGTATCTGTGGTTAAGTTTTCCTATCTGAAATCATTAGATTGTGGGGTATAGTTGACATTGTGATACTGTAACTCAGAGTATCACTACTTGGCTCATGCCCTCCTTTTAATATAAGGGGAGCGTGTGTGTTCATGGTGTCAGCAGAAAGCGTACAGTACGCCATGGCTTTTGTTTTCCTTTAATTATACTTGGCAGCGCTTTCATCCGCCCATGATCATCAGTGGTGTAGCCAAGTTTGTCCTTAGCTGCTGTATGCAGTGCCAGCCATTCACATAGAAATGGAATGGTTCACCATACTAAATTCCAGATCCGAGTTCCTTCTGTGTAGCAGAGGACGTTGCATTTAGGCAGAAAATATAATGAAGCACAATCCAAATGAACAGAGAAGTTGAAGTTTCAATGTAAGCACCTCCCTTTAAGTTGCACTGTACATGTAGCCAGTAATGTTTATGAACATTAAATAATAACTTACTTGACATTAGAAACTATTTGCCTTATAATAGATCCAGTTAGGGCGGGTGCACTGATACACAACCTTTACCAAAGCAAGCACAAGTGTCCATTCAGGTATCCAGGAGAGAGAATGTAGGGTTCCTCTGGTAATTCCTACTACTTCCCATCCAGTTTTTCCGAAGTGCAAGCATCCGTGTCAATATTCCCAGAGCATTGTCTTGTGCGTGCCTTGATCTCTCTTCTGGAAACAGACCATGTTAGTGTTTACACCGATGTTCTTATTATGACTGCTATTGTCTTTGTAATGCTGTTGCCTTAATAGTGACATAATACGTCCATCACTCTGCAAATAGGGTGTGAAGTGCCAGCTAGCAAACATGTTTCCATCATAATCTCTTCACTTTCATGCTTTTAAGCAACAATCAGTTAAATAGTATTAATGCAATTAGTATTCATGGTTCTTCAAGTCTCCTTCATTAATGCCAATTTCTATTCATAATAGTCTGCAATTAAGATACGCACTCAAATGTGGGCATTTAAATCTGTGTCAGTCATTTATTCCTTCTTATGCATATCCTTGTTTAGCCGTTGATTTGTCTCCATTTGTTGTACACCACAATACTTACATGTTGACTTCTTTGATTGCAGAAAAAAAATGTTTTATAATGTCTCTTGTGTATTTCTAATTTATGATTTAACTAAAGGGACACCCATTCTTTTGTCAGCTGTCGCATCAGTCTCTTTTCATTATAAAAGAAATATACCTAATTTATTTCAGTGTTATGCGTACAGTTTCTAAGTATAGTTATTGGCATAGAAGATGGTGTCACATCTAACAGTACATCACAATCTTACATTTAAAAAAAATAAATGGGCATGAAGAAAAATGAACATGAGGATCTTGTTAAAAATTTTGCCCCACCTATGCTAAATTCACTTGCCACATTACGATAACCTGACAGTGAATAATGCCAATATGCAGCAGCCGGAGTGGACTGGCCATAGACTTTACAGGGGAATCTCCTGGTGGGCTGATGCCCAGGGGACCACCCAAGCTCTCCTCACAGCCACTGGTCAGGTACATAATCATCTGATGCTCTCAATCAGCATCAATTAATGCTAGGAGCATCAGATACTTATGCACCTGGCCAGTGGCTGCAGATGGCCTCCTGAATTCAACTGTGTAGCTGTCCATAGGATAGTGATACAGTTGAATTGCAGCGAGGGTGGCAGTATTTTTTACTACACTGTGGTATTTGGTTCTGCTGGGGCAGTATTTTGTGCTACTGTGATAATCCTGGCTCCACCTACTTCTGTTGGTCCTTCCTTCTTGTGTTGCCCCACTTACAATATGGGACCACTTTAAGTTCCCGGTCCACCCCTGTGCAGCAGCCTCAGTTGGAGCCGCCCAAACATACCACTGCCATAGTTGACTTCACATTGTGTACATTTACTGTACTTGTCTTGGGGGATTGAACATACACTGTTCAAATTGAATATACACTGTACTAAAATAAAAAAATGTATCCAGTAAATTATTCAGCATTTTTTTTACAATTTTGATTGTAATTTTAAAGCAGATGAGATGCATTTCATTAATTACGTTATATTTAAAGGGAGTGGTGCTGCAGTAACCCACTCCATCCACCAGATGATGGCGGGAGCTGTGATGTTCCAGAGCTAATGTAGAACAGCTGGTCGGGGATGTTGGAAATCAGGCCTCTGCTGATCTGATAATGATAGCCTGTCTTAAGTATGGACCATCTGCATAAAAATTCTGGAGAACTCCTTCATATAATATTTTGTTTTCTTTTGGTTTATTTAATAGTCAGTTGTGGATAGAATCATTGTAAACCAATCTATATTAAAACCCACATATTATAAAGGGGTTAGGAAACCTATTTTTAAATGGCTTGTTAGGGAATTCTATGTTAAATTGGAGTCTGCTCCTCTTCTATTAGCCCGAATTGAGAAGAACATTAAAGAGTGTCTCCCACGCTAGAGAGCCTGGTGTGTCCATGCACATTTTTGCAGATGACACTAAACTGTGTAAAGTAATTAACACAGAGGAGGACAGTGCACTGCTACAGCAGGATCTGGATAGACTGGAGGCTTGGGCAGAAAAGTGGCAGATGAGTTTTAACACTGACAAATGTAAGGTTATGCATATGGGAAGGAATAATGCAAGTCACCAGTACATACTAAATGGTAAAGCATTGGGTAACTCTGACATGGAAAAGGACCTAGCAATTTTAGTGAACAGCAAACTAAGCTGCAGAAACCAGTGTCAGACAGCTGCTGCCAAGTCCAGTAAGATAATGGGTTGCATCAAAAGAGGCATAGATGCCCGTGATGAGAACATAGTCCTGCCACTTTACAAATCACTAGTCAGACCACATATGGAGTACTGTGTACAGTTCTGGGCTCCTGTGAACAAGGCAGACATAGCAGAGCTGGAGAGGGTTCAGAGGAGGGCAACTAAAGTAATAACTGGAATGGGTGGACTACAGTACCCAGAAAGATTATCAAAATTAGGGTTATTCACTTTAGAAAAAAGACGACTGAGGGGAGATCTAATAACTATGTATAAATATATCAGAGGTCAGTACAGAGATCTCTCCCATCATCTATTTATCCCGAGGACTGTGACTGTGACAAGGGGACATCCTCTGCGTCTGGAGGAAAGAAGGTTTGTACATAAACATAGAAGAGGATTCTTTATGGTAAGAGCAGTGAGACTATGGAACTCTCTGCCTGAGGAGGTGGTGATGGTAAGTTCACTAAGAGAGTTCAAGAAGGGCCTGGATGTATTTCTGGAGGGTAATAATATTACAGGTTATAGTTACTAGAGAGGGGTCGTTGATCCAGGGAGTTATTCTGATTGCCTGATTGGAGTCGGGAAGGAATTTTTCCCCCTAAAGTGAGGAAAATTGGCTTCTACCTCACAGGGTTTTTTTGCCTTCCTCTGGATCAACTTGTAGGAAAACAGGCTGAACTGGATGGACAGATGTATTTTTTCGGCCTTACAAACTATGTTACTATGTTACACGGACAGTTCATTTCTGTGGAAAGTATACAGCGCTTCAGTTGCTCTGTGAAGGTTTTCCATAGAATTGAACACTTGGGGGGAGAGGTATCTTCTCTCTTGATGCCTGAAAGGTGGCATTGAAAAGTCGCAAGTGTGACTTTTTAGTGCAACTTTTAAAAGGGGGCGTTGCAAGCGGAACCACAAATTCATCTTTATGTACACAGCTTTCTGCCATAAATGAAGCCAGAAATCAGCTTGAGCTCGGATTGGTCAAAGATTTTTTTGTTTAGGCACCCGGACTGTAGGAGGATACGTCTCATTATATATTGGGCACATCTTCTGGCAACGCAGGGGATATCAAGTTTAAAAGTGTACAACCCCTTTCAGTTAGCTACAGGTCAGCGTTTTGGCCCTGTTTTTTAAAAAAAAGTTGAAAAACAGTTTAAAACATCTGGTAATTGTTGGGTACATTCTTCTTGAAGGTGCACCTAACAGACTAAAGTACATAGGTGTGTATAGCTGTAGGCGTAAAAGGTTGGTATAGGTTGTTCAGATCTGTAAAGCTGTGAATCTTACATGAACAGACCTTTTTTCACATAGCATACAATAATTTACAGAATAGTTACAAATATGTAAGTTTGTCTTTTGTAGCCAATACATCGCAATCCTGAAACCTGCTGTACAAGTTGTTCAAATAACCTCTGTGATTAAAATACAAAGCTGTGTATGTTTGAAAGGCACTATTACTTTTCTTTTGAGAAAATACTGCCTCTGCTTGCCCGGACACAATTAAAGTAATTCATCTTTTCATACTTTTATTGGGCCCTTGATTGGGAGATTTTTAGTAATTGCCTGACACAATGATCATAGGGTAATCCTCATCATTTAAAGATGGCTATTTTTAATCTCTAAAATATATAAATGATGTCATAAACTCATGCGTCAATTGTGGTGAAAGGATCTGGTGTGTATTATCATTATTTGGTCACATGTAGATTGTTTTTTAAAAGGATATCCTTATACTTTAATCCCAAACAGCAACAGTATTTTCTCTTGACCTGTATAGCATAGAATGTTTTGAAGGTTTGTATAATAGCCCATCATTATAATTCCTCCAAAGCTTGCCCTATGTCTTGATTACAGTGTGATTCCTTTAATCCTTAAAATGTTCATTGTTCTTGCATTGCCCCTTGAGCGATGGCACTATAGTGTGATCCTTGATAGAATACTGAGCCTTGTGAATACATTACTTGGATTTATTTATGAAGAAGGAACTACTGTAGCTAGAAGACAGACAGTTATCTTCACATATTAAATGTGTATGAGAAATGTAAGTGAGTCATAGTCCATCGGCATGCTAAGAGTAATCTAGTTTACCTGCACCAACTAGTTTCTGCATGGACCAGATGGGCCACATATAGGTGAAACAAATCAAGAAGGTCTACTGTAACACAAGGGGTTTTGTCTACATTTTATCTCCTACTCTAAGGAAGAACTGGAGCTAACAACAGCTCCTGTTCTTACAGCGACCTCCTGCTCTACATCTGGGAGTCCTTAATCCTTTTATTCTCATGGTCTTTGACCATGGCATAAACAAAGAGGACTCATCTCTTTGATTGGGTAATGGGGTTACCTAGTGACTTGATCTTAGTCTTGGCCCAGTCAGCCCTAGGGACCTAGAAAGTACCCCCTGAATGTTCAGTAAGCCTACTGTTAGGGTAAACCAAGTTTCAAAGTGTCACAGTGTATAATGTATTAGTATACAGGAATATGCAAATATGTTTAAAGCAGTATTCCTAATTAGACATTTATGGCATACCCACCACTGGGATGCACTCGTCTCAAGAATGGTACCCTGTCTACGCTGCTGTGAATGGAGAAGTGGTCATTCATGTGCATATCTCTCCATTCAAGTAAGTGTAAAACTAGCATTAGATGGCACCCTGGTGACAATACCGTCTGGACATTTGTACGGGTGGCAGTATGCTCAAAATAAAGATGTAAAATAGTAATCCTTTAAAGACTGAGCCAGTTTTCATTTTCACCTGCAGACACCTGCTACATAGGGAGGGGGCTTATCGTCTGTGCCTGCCTCTTCTCCATATATACCCTTCATGCATATTGTGTTACACTGTAAAATGGGATTTTAAAAATTGGAATAAAAAATTACTAACAAGAAAAAAAATGTTTAGTGAGAATACCTGTTAAGGTGTATACATACAAAAAACAACTTTTATTCACTTGACTGTAATAGTCTGAAGAATTTATTTTACAAGCTATGTGGCAGCAGTCTTCCTGTGTGTGTTAAGTTTAAATTAAGCATCAAGCCTCAATCATCTGTTTACGTATTTTCAGTTTCCATAAGGTTGGAATTGAAATTTTTTTTGGGATTGTTAAATGTAATTGAACCGGCATCTATATGTGATCATTACAAGACACAACGTAGGGCAGCAATCTACCTGTGAGTGATAACGAGAAATCAAGCACCAGGCCTCAATCGTTTCTGTGAATTCAATTTCCACACATTTGGAATTTAAATGTTTTTTGGGACTTTTTCAATTTAATTAAACCAGCATATAGCTGATCAATACCAATAATATATATTATATTGGGAACTGATTAGAGATAAGCGAGCACTAAAATGCTCGGGTGCTCGTTATTCGAGTCGAATTTTTCCCGATGCTCGGGTGCTCGTTTCGAATAACGAACCCCATTGAAGTCAATGGGAGACTCGAGCATTTTTTGCAGGGGACCAAGGCTCTGCCTAGGGAAGGCTGGGTGAAAACCTCAGAAAATTATGGAAACACCACGGAAATGGACAGGAAACAGCAGGGGCAGCATGCATGGATGCCTCTGAGGCTGCCTAATCCCACCATTACCCCAAATTCTCGGGCAACAGCCTGGTGGTGACCCTCAAGGCAATTGTGCTCACCCAAACCAAGAAGGGCGAGGCACATGCCCATCACGTGTTAGGGAAGCACCCAACTAGGTGCAATGAAGGTCCATCACCCATGCCCATGCTGGCACTGCTGTCCTTTCCCCCGCCCCACGACGCAGGCATAAGCCTGACACCGCATGACGGTGACACCAGCAAGTGACCAAGTTACATGAGGTAGCAGGTGAGCCATCCAAACATGTAGCCTGACACAGCATGGCGGTGACAACAGAGTGACCAAGTTAGACTGCGGTAGCAGGCGAAGAAGAAATAAAATGTAGAGTGACCCTGTATGGCGGTGACAACAGAGTGACCGAGTTACACTGCGGGAGCAGGCGAAGCACATTAAAATTTAGCGTGGCCCTGTATGGCTGTGACTACAGAGTGACCGAGTTACACAGCGGGAGCAGGCGAAGCACGTTAAAATTTATCATGGCCCTGTATGGCTGTGACTACAGAGTGAACGAGTTACACTGCGGGAGCAGGCGAAGCACATTAAAATTTAGTGTGGCCCTGTATGTGGACGTTGAGGGCTTGTGCATGTGGGTGGGTGGAACTTTATTTCCGCTTGCGCTCCAATGTCTGATCTAATGACAGCTGAACGCTGCACAGGGACACATTGGTGGACAGTGTGGAGGATCGTGGAGGCGAAGGAGTAGTTTTCGGGCGGGAGGCGTTCGTGTCGGGGTCCTGGGCAGGGGGTTGACTCGCAGAGGCAGCAAGTGACACAGGGGAAGGAGCAGTGGTGTGACCCGCAGGAGGTGAACGGCCTTGGTTCCATTGAGTCGGGTGTTTAGCACTCATATGCCTGCGCATGCTGGTGGTGGAAGCACCCCTGCTGGGTTAAAAATTTTGTGCATATAAATGTATTATATATCAATTAGAGAGAAACAAAGGATTGTGCAGACTGGGCCTGGCATAGAGCTACCCAGAAAATTGTCCCACAGTGACCTTTTTCAAATATATTTGTGTAACAGAGCAATAAAACATATTTTCTAACGTCACGTGTAGTATATAGCAATTAGAGAGAAACAAATGATTGTGCAGACTCGGCCTGGTATAGTTCAACCCAGAAAATTGTTCCATTGAACTTTTTGAAATATATGTGCATTAACTGAGAGCAAAAAAACGTATTTTCTAATGTGACATGTAGTATCGATCAGTTAGAGAGAAAAAAAGGAACTGTGCTGACTTGGGCTGCTATAGTGCAACCCACTATGGCGGTGACAACTGAGTGAACGAGTTAGAGTGAGGTAGCAGGTGAAGCACATAAAAACTTTAGCGTGACCCTGTATGGCGGCGGTGACAACAGAGTGATCGAGTTAGACTGAGGTAGCAGGTGAACCACCCAAAAATTTAGCCTGACACAGCATGGCGGTGACACCACCAATGCCTTTGTCCGACTGAGATTGCAGTCAAATGGCTGTAGGTGAGCCTCCCAAAAATTTTTTTTTGGAGTGTCTGAAGTCGACCCTCCAAAAAAATTGTTTTAGAGTGTCTGTAGTTGACGCTCCTGAAAAATTGTTCGGAGAGAGGGCCTGTAGGTGGCCCTCTGGAAACATTGTCTTAAAAGAGTGCCAGTTGGCCCTCTAAAAAATTCCCTTTTGGGTCAGCGTTTGGCAATGAAGAGGAGGAGTAGAGGAGAGGAATCGGATACATAAGGAATCTTATTCTTTAGCTGCTTTCCCCCGGAGGAGATTTGAATTCCGGTGAAATCCAGGCTTTGTTCATTTTAATAAGCGTCAGCGCTGTCAGTTGACAGGCGTGTACGCTTATCGGTGATGACGCCACCAGCTGCACTGAATACCCGCTCTGACAACACGCTAGCGGCAGGGCAGGCCAGCACCTCCAAGGCGTACAGCGCCAGTTCAGGCCACATGTCCAGCTTTGAAACCCAGTAGTTGTATGGAGCAGAGTGATCACGCAGGACATTGGTATGGTCAGCTAGGTACTCCCTCACCATCTTTCTGTACAGCTCCCCCCTACTCTGCCTAGACTGGGGACAGGTGACAGTGTCTTGCTGGGGTGACATAAAACTGGCAAAGGCCTTGGAGAGCGTTCCCCAGCCAGTGCTGGACAAGCTGCCTGCTCGCCTCCTCTCCCCCGCTACTTGGCCCACTTGGCTTTGACTACTCAAAGTTGCTCAACACCTGACAGATATCAGACATCCAAGTCCACTCCTCATTGTAGACTTGAGGAAGCTGACTGACCTGACTACCAGTTCTGGTGGAAGTTGACATCTGGCAGTCTACAATCGCTCTGCGCTGCTGGTAAACTCTGGATAACATGTTTAATGTCGAATTCCATCTCGTGGGCAAGTCGCACAACAGTCGGTGAGCTGGCAGTTGTAGGCGCTGCTGCGCTGCCCTGAAAGTGGCAGCATCTGTGGTTGACTTGCGGAAATGCGCACACACCTTGGTGAGCAAATCTGACAAATTGGGGTATGTCTTGAGGAACCGCTGAATTATGAGATTGAACACGTGGGCCAGGCATGGCACATGTGTCAGTCTGCCGAGTTGCAGAACCGTCACCGGGTTACGCCCGTTGTCACACACAACCATGCCTGGCTTGAGGTTCAGCGGTGCCAGCCACAGATTGGTCTGCGCCGTGATGCCCTGTAACAGCCCTTGGGCGGTGTGCCTGTTGTCACCCAAGCTCAGCAGTTTGAGCACCGCCTGCTGGCGCTTACCCACGGCACTGCTGCTGCGCCTAGAGCTACCGACTGAAGGCGCCGTGCCCACGGATGGTAATTCGGAGGAGGAGGGGTTGGAGGAAGAGGCATAGTACATCTGAGAAACCGTGACCGAGGTAGGCCCTGCAATCCTCTGTGTGGGCAGTACATGAGCGGCCCCAGGGTCAGACTCGGTCCCAGTCTCCACCAAGTTAACCCAATGTGCCGTCAGTGAGATAGTGTCCCTGCCCGGCAGCACTTGTCCACGTGTCCGTGGTTAGGTGGACCTTATCACTAACCGTGTTGGTCAGGGCACGGATGATGTTCTTTGACACGTGCTGGTGTAGGGCTGGGACGGCACATCGGGAAAAATAGTGGTGGCTGGGGACCAAGTACCGAGGGACAGCCACCGCCATCAGGTTGCGGAAAGCCTCAGTCTCTACCAGTCTATAGGGCAGCATCTCCAGGCTCAACAATTTGGAGATGTGGATGTTTAGGGCTTGTGCATGTGGGTGGCTGGAATTGTATTTGCGCTCGCGCTCAAATGTCTGCTGCAAAGACAGCTGAACGCTGTGCTGGACACATTGGTGGAGGTTGTGGAGGATCGTGGAGGTGAAGGGGTGGTTGTAGGGTGGGAGGCGCTCATGCCGGGGTCCTGGGCGGGGGGTTGACTCGCCGAGCCAGCATGTGACACAGGGGAAGGGGCAGTGGTGTGACCCGCAGGAGGTGAACGGCCTTGGTTCCACTGAGTCGGGTGTTTAGCACTCATATGCCTGCGCATGCTGGTAGTGGTTAGGCTGGTAGTGGTGGCTCCCCTGCTGATCCTGGTGTGGCACAGGTTGCACACCACAGTCCGTCGGTCATCCTCACTTTCTTTAAAAAACCTTCAGACTTGCGAACATCTAGGCCTCGGCACGGGAGCTTGACTCCGTGAAACAGTTGCTGATCTACCTGCTCTGGCCCTGCTTCTCCCTCTGGCTACCCCACTGCCTCTTCCAACCTGTTCTGGTGCCGCACTTGCCTCCCCCTCAGAAGCACTGTCATCACCCACAGACTGTGAAAGTTCTAAATTTTGGGCATCGGGACAGAGCAACTGCTCAGGTTGCTGTTGAGCAGTGGTTTGTGTCTCTGGGTAGGGTCCTGAAAAGAGTTCCTGTGAGTATGCCTGATCTGAATCCATACTTTCCGTGGGGGGGCAGGCTGGGGGGAAGGAGGTTGAGCTGGAGGAGACAGAGGTCTACTCCCTTGGCTAGCGTGGGTGGACTGCGTGGAAGACTGGGTGGTGGATAAATTACTGGACGCATTGTCCGCTATCCATGTCGTCACCTGTTCGCACTGTTGTGGTTTCAATAGTGGTGTACCACGTGAACCAGTAAGTTGCGAGATGAAGCTAGGGAGCGAAACTCTGCAGCGTTCCACTGTTCCCTCATCAACATGTACTGTGTCACCCTGCCCAGGACCACGGCCTCTGCCCCCTACACTACTTGAACGCCCTCAACCCTTAGCCCTTGGGTTCAACATTTTGTACGTTCACTGCACTGTATGATATATAACTGAGAGAAAAAAAAACGTAGTCTTTAGACGGCAGCTATTGTACCGCAAACCACTAAATTTTTCACTGCAATGTATTATATATAACTGAGAGAAAAAAACGTATATTTTCTACACTCCGGCTAGTGTGCAGCACACGCCACAATTTTTCACTGCACTGTATAATGTATAACTGAGAGGAAAAATTTATATTTTCTACACTCCGGCTAGTGTGCAGCACACGACAGAATTTTGCACTGCACTGTAGTATATATGACTGAAAGGAAAAACGTAGCCTTTAGACGGCGGCTATTGCACTGCAAACCACTCAATTTTTCACTGCACTGTAGGATATATTAAAAAAACGTTTTCCCTAGACTGACGCTACTGTACAGCACACTACATAATTGTTCACTGGACTGTAGTGTATAGAAATGAGCGAAAAACGTATTCCCTAGACTGACGCTACTGTATAGTACACTACATAATTGTTCACTGGACTGTAGTGTATAGAAATGACAGAAAAACGTATTTTCTAGACTGCACTACAGATCTCAGCAAGCCAAGGTACAGCAGCAGCAAAAATGAGTACTTTGGGCAATTTATTTTTGGTCTGTGTGGACCACGTGCTGTCCCTTCTGCCACCATTCACTGTGTACAGTGTGCAGCCAAGATGACGGTAGCTGCACTACAAGTCCCAGCCAGCAGCCTGGAGGAGACCAAAAAAAAAAAAGGTGCTTGTAGCCCTTAGAAGGGCTGTTGGGCTCTTTGTGGGTGATTCCTGCCTAACCAACATCTAAATTGAGGCCCTAACACTCTCCCTGACAGACAGCAGCTCTATCCCTAATCTCATGCAGAGATATGACGCGAGCAGCGTATGACCAGATTCTTATATTCCCAGGTCATCTGATCTAGCCAGCCAATCCCTGCTATCGACTTGTAGGGGCCCCACGTGATGCTAGGAGGTACCAAAGACGCTCCTGCATGTTGATTGGCTGAAAAAAGGTGCCTAACGTGCAGGAAGAGGAAGTTGCCATTTCCTCGAGGATTGCGATATGCTCATCCGAGTAGAGAGCATATGCGAATACCCTAATGCTCGGACGAGCATGTTCGCTCATCTCTAGAACTGATTGTATTCAAACTAGTAGCATATATACATGATTACTACACCAATAGAGAGGTTAGCACTAGAGATGAGCGAACGTGCTCGAAATGAGCACTGTACCGCTCGGCTCCCCTGCGCTCGCATGGGCGCAGGCAGCCGCTTATGTCCTCCTCAGGACGGAAGCGGCTGCCTGCGCCCATGCGAGTGCAGGGGAGCCGAGCGGTACAGTGCTCGTTTCGAGCACGTTCGCTCATCTCTAGATAGCACACAAAAGTATCTTGGAGTGATAATGAATTTAGGCCCAAATCAGTCTCCCTGTTTCAAATGTTTTTAATCAATTTTTTTTTTTTTGGGTTGATTATATTCAAACCAGCAGCACATATATGTGTGTAGTACACCAGTATGCAGAGTAGTGCACTACTGAGAGGCCTAAAAATGTCTGAGCTACTGAAGGGTTCCAAATGAAAGACCCAGAGTCAGAATGTGGGTAGTGGTAGTGGTAGTAGTAGTAGGCCGCAGTTGTCCCTGCTGGTTTCGAAAAGTCGCAACATTATATTTGAGGAGAAAGAGAATGAGATTGTGGGTTGGATGGCTCACTCCTCCTCTGTCACAACAGGATGATGTGGAGGTGACTTCAGAGACACTGGGCCATGGAGCCAGGGGTCACAGTGTTTCTCCTACTCCTCCTCCTTGCAACCTCAAAAAGGCTTTCAGTGTAGTTCTCCCAGTCTTCACAGCCTCTTCCTCTTCTCTATGGCATATAGTCAAGAGAGTCTCCCTGTTGACTAATTGTGTGACAGCAGTTAGCGTTTGTAGTACCATGAGGAGGAGGCTGCAGACCCCAGGTATAGCCATGTTGGTGGAAGTAATAGTAGTGACCCCCATAGCTCTGCTATTGACATTGGGGACAGTGGCAGCTGGGGAGGGGAGCCAAAGTACCTGCAATTCTCTCTGTGCGGTGGACACCTGGAGCAGCTCTTACGAGCAGGAACAGTACGTCTTTCATGGCCCACTGGGTCAATGTTTTTTCTGGCAACGGCGAAGCAGCACTCCGGTAATGAGACCAGATCTTTTTGACCCGCCCACGACTGTTGGCCTGTCTCCCACACCAGGCACTTATCCTCCTTCTCATTGGACACAGGGTACAGGGTTGCTTGCACTACTCCTCCTTCCTATCACGTGTCAGATTAAGCATCTCCATGCCATGTGGGAACTGATTAGCCTGGGGGAGAGTCGCCACACCAGCGAGCAGTTTCTCAAGTACATTAAGCAGCGAGCATCCCTCTGGCTGTCACCCCACTGACTCCAACTGGGCAATGTGGTTGGCGAAAATGGGTGCAACATTGTGACCATCCTGAACCTGGGTGAAATAACACATGCTCCCTGCATGGTGCACGTCATAAACATAGTGGTTCAGCTCTTTCTAAATAAGTACACTGGCTTGTGCAAGGAGCTGGAAATATCCAGGAGAGTTTCCAAGTCCTTTAGCTACTCTTCCTTGGTGAGGAATGCCCTTCTGGACCTGCAGCAACAGAATGGCCTGCTGCTACATGGCTTAACCCTTTCACTCCCGGAGGTTTTTTCGGTTATGCATTTTCGTTTTGCGCTCCCTGCCTTCAAACAGCCATAACTGTTTTATTTTTCTGTTCACATAGCTGTATGAGGGCTTGTTTTTTGCCGGACAAATTGTACTTTCCAACGCCACCATTTAATATTGCATATGGTGTAGTGGGAAGCGGGAAAAAAATTCCAAATCAGGTGAAATTGCAAAAAAAATGCTATTCCGCTACAGTTCTACGGGTTTCTTATTTACAGCGTTCGATGTGCATTAAAACTGACCCATTACTTTCATTCTACTGGTCAGTACGAATCTGGCAATACCTAATATGTATAGTTTTTCCTGCGTTTTGATAGTGATAAAATAATTAGAAAGCGGCGAATCGCCATTTGGACGTTTTTTTCCGCCACACAATTCGCCGTATTGGAATTTTTTTTTTAGATTTTAAAAGTATGGGCGTTTTTGGTCACGGTGATACACATGATGTCTATATTTATTGTTATTTAGGTATTTATTTTTTAATTATACGGAAAGGGGGGTGATTTGAACTTTTTATATATTTTTTATATATTAACATTTTAAAAAAAATTTTTTTTTACTATTTTAAAGCTCAAATATGAGCTCATATATTGTGGCTTTTTTTTTTTCTTTATGAGCAATCAGGGATTTTCTAGACTGAGATAAATCCAAGACTTGCTCATTTATTATCCTGGCCTGCCATCTAGTGGCCAGAATAAGAATTGCACTTTGAAAACTGTAATCCTCACCAGCGAGGATTACAGTTTTCATATGGTGTACAGACACCCCGATTGGCCTCTCGGGGCGTCTGTACACCACCCGGAAGCGTACGCTTCCGGGTTCAGACGCAACTAGATGCCGTGATCACGGCATCTAAACGCCCAGCAAGACGCCGCCGATGAGGTAAGTAGCGGCAAGTCTTTGCTGTTAGAAACAGCAGAGACTTGCTGGCCATGACGCCCGCCGCACTTGCGAGAGGGCGCCATGTGGGAGTGTAAGGTAATCCTCGCTGGGAGTGTAAGGGTTAAAGGGAGTCTTTCACCTGATCTGAGTGTCATAGACTGCTCAGATCAGGCTATAGACTTCTTTCCATATATCACAATGGTACCTTTATTATAGATGTCTCTCTCCGATATCTGTGCAAAAATACTTTTATAACTTGTCGCACTCTGAATTCCTCAGAAAAACACTTATCGGATATGCAAATGACCCCCCTTAAGTGCCCAGAGGCTTGGTTATACAGGAAGGTGCCCAAGCCCCTGGGCGATTTGAATTGCAAACCCCTCCCTTTTCCATGCTCCGGCCTGCCCTGCTTTAGCATAATCCTCTCCGCCTTCTGGAGTCAAATCCTGCGCTTGCGCCACTCTTCTGGTCCCCATCGCCTGCGCACTGCTTGGCCAACTGTGGGCAGAGGCGCACAGGATTCTATTGCGCATGCACCAGGCCACGCTACCCAACCCAGCAGGCGGAGAGGATTATGCTAAGCAGGGCAGCCGGGAGTATGGAAAAGTGAGGGCTTTACGATTCAAATCACCCGGGGGCGTGGGCCCCTTTTTGTATAACCAAGCTTCCGGGCACTTGCGGGGGTCATTTGCATATGTTATAAAAGTGTTTTTCTGAGGAATTTAGTGTGGGACATCATTGAAAGGTACTGTTTTAACGTGTGTAAGGTAGTCTATAGCCTGATCGGAGCAGTCTATGATGCTCAGATCAGGTGAAAGACTCCCTTTAAACAACTACATGCAACTCGCTGGATTTCGACATTGCACATACTCAAGTGTACAGGCAGCAGAAAGCTGTTAATGATTTTGTTATGAACCAGAGAGCTACGGCATTAGGGAGTATGTGTTGCTTCAAGGTCAGGCAGTGACAGCTTATTCGAGATGCCTATGGGATGCTGAAGCCCTTCGAAGAGGCCACAAAGTTTTCAGCAGGGACAACTGCGGTATGAACAACATCATCCTTCTCATTTATCTTAGAACTGACGCTCATGCAGCAGGGGACCACAGTTGAAGAAGAGCAGCTGACACATCTTGCGATCCGCTCTAAAGCTGTTGGGGACACACAAATGGAATCTGTCATGCAGGCAGCAAGCCGACAGTTCCCATCACAATGCCCAGGTTCAGGCCTACCTAAGCTATGGCCAGTCTCTGTTGCATACCCAGTTCCCTGAACCCATTGTGGTTGCATTGGAACAGTGGCCTAAACAGGCTCAGCACGCTCTCGATCTTCTTTCTTGCCCTCTCTCCTGTGTCATTTTGGAGAGGGTTTTCAGCGCCACTGGGGGGCTTGGTGACACCCAAATAGACCAAGTTGTCCTCCGCCAGTGTCCAAAACATCACTTGTCAAAATGAACCAAGCCTGGATTCAGGAGGATTTTCACATGCCGCCCGCTGATTCCGATGTATAGACTTCGCCTTGCTGGTGGTGCCCCATCTTGCCACTGTTGCTGTCTGTCTGCCTGTTATCATGTTCTGTATGAATGCTGTGACCTGCATCAAGCTACTAATGTCTTTCAATCATCAGTTTACATATTTTCAGTTTCCACACGGGTGAAATTTTAAAATTTTGTATGTCATTGCTTCCAGAAATATAATTAATAAATACATTTTCGGGCTGGGGGTTGGTTATGTTTCTTTAAAGGCAGTCTTTCACCTAATCTGAGCGTTATAGACTGCTCAGATCAGGCTATAGACTTCTTTCCATATATCACAATGGTACCTTTATTATAGATATCCCTCTCCGATATCTGTGCAAAAATACTTTTATAACTTATGCTAATTAGTTTGTGCAAGTGCCCAGGGGCAGCGTTATTGCAGATGGAGCCCAGGCCAATCCTAATTATGTCCTCCTCACCACAAATCCAGCGCTTGCGCCGCTCATCCTGTGCCCAGCTGGATTGGGAAGAACAGACTGGCGCATGCGCACTAAAAACCCCTGCGCCTCCGCCCAATTTCTAAAGTCTACCAACGTTTTCTAACAGTCCAGGAGATTCTGCATTATGCCACTTTCCAACCATCATTTTAACAAAATTATGTCCAAAGATAACTTTGGTGTCTTCTCGTAAACTCCATTAATGGTGCATAATTGACTGTAGATTTGTAGATGTCTAGACTATGAAATGTTTTTGACCATATGAACATGTTAAATTAATGTGTGTCCTGTAATTAGCAGCACAGGTGTCTTCAAACTTGTATCAGTCAGTCTGCCTATTGAAAGGGTGAAAAGTAGTTACTGTGCTGACATGGGGAAACTAATTAACCAATTTGAATCTCACAGACCATCAAGATATATTCCCTTTAGTTTGGGACTTGTCCTAGGTTGCAGCAACAGATGTGTGCCACTCTAATTATGGACCAAAGAAAACTAAGGAGAGAGTTGTCTCATCAAATTAGAAAAAAAATTATAGACAAACCTGTTACAGGTAAAGGTTATACGACCATATCCAAACAGTTTTATGTTTGTTACTACAGTTGCTCATACTCAAAAGTTTAAGGTCTATAGGACTGTAGACAACCTCCTTAGATGTAACTTTATGAGGAAAATTGATGACAAATTGAAGAGATAGGTAATACAGATGGTAACTGATGAGCTTCTGGGAGAATGTCCTTTGGACTTATGGGACAGAACTGGAGATTTTGGCAAGTCACATCAGCTATATGTTCAAAGATGCAAACATGAAGCATTCAAAGAAGATAACACTGTAACTACTGTGAAACATGGAGGAGGCTCGGTTATTTTTTGGGGCTGCTTTGCTGCATCTGGCACAGAGTGTCTTGAATCTGTGCAGGGTACAATGAAATCTCAAAACTATCAAGACATTCTTGAAGTAAATGTGCTGCCTCGTGTCAGAAAGCTTGGTCTCACTCACAGGTTATGGGCCCTCCAAAAGGATAATGACCCAAAACACACAGCTAAAAACATCCAAGAGTGGCTAAGAACCAACTTTTCTGAAGTGACCTTCTATGAGCCCTGATCTAAATCCTATAGAAAATCTGTGGAAGTAGCTGAAACATGAAATCTTGAGAAGGCACCCTTCAAACCTGAGACAGCTGGAGCAGTTTGCTCACAAGGAGTGGGTCAAAATACTTGTGGGCAGGTGCAGGAGTTTCCTTGAGAGCTACAGAAAGTGCTTGATAACAGTGATTGCCTCAAAAGGTTGTGCAACGTAATATTAAGGGTACTATCATTTTTGTTCAAGCTGGTTTCATTGTTTTATAAATTATTCTGTTGAACCAAAATTCAAAATCATTATTGAATTATTTCATTAGTTGATTTTCAGTAATTTATTTATTATTACTTTTGTCAGTTTTAATGTTATTTCAGTGACAATATTTGGGTTCTTCTTTCTTTAACAGAAGGGTACCAACATTTTTGTCCATGTTTTTAAAATGTGAAATTTGCTAATTGACAGTTCCATACTTTTACATGTAATTCATCCAACATTTAAAAAAAAAAAAAAAACCTTCAGTCCTGGATACTTCATTTACATATGTTGGTTTAACCTTCCGAAAAAAAAGAAAGTTAAAAACTTAACCCAGATAATATCCACATACAGTACATGTGTTCATTGAGAGCATCAATCACTTCTAAACCAATACTTCTATACTTAAGGGCTCCTATTATGCAAAGACTGGTATATAGCAGAAAGACAATAAAATCTACCACTTCAAACTTTCACAGATTCTTATGCTACTTAACACTAGTCCAGAAAGGTAAACTACTACTGTAGCACAAGGAGATTAGGAGTGTTTATGATGGGCTTAACCCTACACAATATCACAATCATGGTTGTAATATTGCATGACATATATCTTCCTCAAATGTTAGGCTTTTTTTTTATTGACACGTAAAATTATCTTATTTTGATTGTCAGTAAACTTACTGAGCAGTAGTAACCCTGCCAGAAAAGTAATAATCAGTGAACATCCACAAATATCTTCAAGAAATTGAGATGTTATCACTGTGAAGTCAAAATATCCCACTGTGTTGTGATAACTTGTTAGTGTAGTCTTAAAGGGTTTCTGTCACCAGATTTGGGCATACTAAACAGGATGGCATTTGCAATGTGCAAATGCCACCTGATGCCCAATCTGGTTTTCTTACTGTAATCAGATCAGCTGTTTTGTTAAAAAAAGCACTTTTATAATATGTAAATTAGGCGTACTAGGTGCAAGAGGCGTTTACCTTGCACCTAGTAATCGCCGTGTTCCAACCTCTAGTGCCGCCTCCTGCTTCCTGATTGACAGGGCCAGGCAGCTTGCTCGATGAGCTGCCGGCCCTGTCCTCGCTCGAAATCCCGCGCCTGCGCCGTGTAGGCTAAATTCGGCGCAGGCGCAGATAGTTCACCCGGCCGCCCGGCTCCTGCCTCTCTCACTGCGCCTGCGCCGTGCGGAGTAAAAGCGGCGCAGGCGCAGTGAGTTCCGAAAGGGTGCCGTCGAATCCGTGCTGCCGCTGATACGTGTGGAGCCGGAGCAGCGGTCCGGCCCCACACATGTTGACAGACATTGGGACAAGACACAGAGAACATATATACACACACATACACACAAATACATACTTACATACTCCAACCAGGGACGCCGGCAGCACGTCTTCACGCGCCTCCTGCGCGCAGTGATGACGATTCCCCACAGCACCCTCTGCTGGGCGCAGTGGGGAAACGTCAGTTGCGCGCAGGAGGCGCGTGAAGACATGCTGCCGGCGTCCCTGCCTGGAGTATGTGAGTATGTATGTATGTATGTCTGTATGTATGTATCTCTGTATATGTGTAGCCGGATCTGGAATGATCCCCCATTGCAAGTCAATGGAGGACAGATCCGGATTACTGGTGTGTCACACCAAACAGATCCGTCCCCATTGACTTGCATTGGGGGTCATTCTGGATCCGTCTTGGTGCGGATGCCTGGACCGGAGAGAAAACCGCAGAATGCTGCGGTTTGTTCTCCGTTCTGAAGACGGAACGGAATGCTTTCAGGAGCATTCCATTGTCTTCAGTTCAGTTTTGTCCCACAATGAATGGGGACAAAACTGAAGCGTTTTTTTCCGGTATTGAGCCTCTATGACGGAACTCAATACCGGAAAATAAAAACGCTAGTGTGAAAGTAGCCTTAGACGCCGGTCTTAATAAAGCCTTCCACTGGTGGTGTATCCGCTGGAACTATGTAGAGGCACTGGCCTCTACATAACTTCGGCGCATCCAATGCCACTACTAAATGTAAGACAGCTTCCTTGCTGTCTTAAATTTTGTCCATTTTCTATGCCTAAAACAAGTGGCGCCGCCCACGCCACACCCACTTTTTTAGTCCTGGCGTGAGCATACAAAAGTCAAGGACTTTTGCGCCACAATCTGCGCCAGAAATATGCCTAGTATATAGGCATATTTCTGGTTAATAAATGACCCCCCTAGTCTACTATTTTTCACACAACAAACTTGCGCATGAGTAAAGGTATGGGGGTGAAAAATTACATATTAGGGAAATGACAGGAACACTAAGAGGGATTTTCAATATTACAAAGGCCTAGGTGCATAAACAAATGCAAGAAGTAGAAATAAATGTCGTTAGGATAGAGGGAAAACAGAATAGAGGAGATATAGGTGGGTAATAGTGTTGAGCGAATCGAAGTAAAACACAAGAATCAATTTTTCCTGAAATGATGTAAAAAAAAACCCAAAACTCATCCATTTGTTTGCGAAGAGGCTGTCGTGGCCATCTTGATGGAAGAGACAGCAGAAATTTCCCGTCACCATGGTAGTGCGGGGCACATGTTTTTATCTTGTGAGATACATGTATGTCGTAATACCTTAAAGGGGGTTTTTAGTAATACTGGCTACAACAGTTATGTGGCCAGCCATTGACTGGAGCAGTGCATATGACCATGCCCATGCACCACTGCATGTAAACAGTGTCACCAGAAGATGGTGACAGTGGATGCAGTGGGAGGGGGGGGGGGGGGGAGCAGATAATTATGACTCTTCTGTTTCAGGACAGGCTGGGGGGTTCTTGCTAAAAAAAAAAAAAAAACGGTATTACTAAAAAACCGCTTTAAGGCATTCTATGATGCAGGTGTACAAGATATGGTGCTAAGGGGTAAATAAAAGCAAAGCTTTAGTTATTTTACTTTCAAGCAGAACACTTGTATTTATAGCTTCTGTAGTTTGTTTTGTTTTAACCCCTTAGTGACCACTAATACACTTTTTTTTATGGTCACTAAGGGGCCTTAGGCTGGGCTGCCGCCTTTTTACAGTGGCCCGGTCTAAGCGTTGCATGGGTCTCCCATGCAGCGGAGAGCTGAGGCTCAGCTCTCACATTTCTTCTGTAATAGCCCGAACCGGCAGGAGTGGCGATCCGGAATGTTTAACCCCTTACATGCCGCGGGCAATGGCACCTGCCGCATGTAAGCGGTGACAGAGACAGTGGACTCCCTCTATCTCCCATCGGCACCCCGCACATGCGATTGCGGGGTGCTGATGTGTGTATAGGCTGGCTGGAACCTGGTGTATGCCCCAAGCCTGCCTTGAGTGTTCCCCAGCAGGCTTCGCCTCTCTGATGCAGCCCGCTGGTCAATGTCGGTACAGCACTGAAATGAAAATGCAATGCATTATAGGGATTGTGCTTGTTATATTCCAAATGTATTAAATAAAAAAAATCCTATTAAAAAAATACTTTTTTCCATTAAAAATATGCTTTTCAAAGTCGGAATTGCTAGTTCATTTTTAGTTATAACTTAATATCAAGCAATGTTATTTACCCCAAAATGATACCAATGAAAACTATAAGTCGTCCTGCAAAAATCAAGCTCTAACACAACTCCATAGAAAGAAAAATAAAAAGGTTATGGGTCTTGGGATGTGGTTTTATTGCACAAAAGTAGTAAAATGTAAAACAATATGAATTTGGTATCACTGTAATCGAACTGACCCAGACAATAAAGATCTTGTCATTTATACCAAAAAATGACCGTCGCAAAATTCATAATGTAAAAACTCAATGGCAGAATTGCTGTTTTTTCACATTTCCTTCCAGAAAGAGTTAATAAAAGTTAATCTGAAAGTTATGTGTACCCCCTAATGGCACCATGAAAAACTACAACATTTCCCACAAAAAACAAGCCCTAATGCAGCTACATAGATGGAAAAATAAAAAGTTATAGCTATTGGAAGGCAACGATGAAAAAAAAGGAAGAAAACCACTTGGTCAGTAAGGCCCAATACAGGCTGGTCACTGCTCCATCAAGGCATTGCAGCAGGTATGCAATCTGCAGGTTCTCCTGTATTGCTGTGGCCTTTCGCTGGTTCCTCTGTGCATTAGTATTCTTCATTACATCCATTCTCTTTTCTACAGTTGTATATTTAAGAAATTCTTGTCATCCAGGGTAGCTGAACCTTAAAGGGGTTCTCCGAGCTAAACCTGTGGAAAGAAGCACTTCAGTCATATACTCTCCCTCCTCCACCCTGCTGCTTCCTGGCTCCAGAGTCTGGTCACGTGACTCCAGTTCACCAGGTTTCTCTTCTTCCGGCCAGCTCCCATCTTCTTGTCTTCCTGCTGCTGCTGCTGCAGTTGACGGAACGTCATCCCCTGGGGGTGGGGAGGCTTGTACTCCTGATGCATGCTCAGTGCCATCATAGCACCAAGCCAGTGCCAGGGCCTCTGCAGTGAGCTGAGCGTCTGAGCCGACAGCTCTGTTCACTGCTTGTAAAGTGCCGATGCCTGGGAGTCCCTGCTGGACTCCATAGGGCTGTAAATCTAAGGTGCCTGTCAAGATGATTTTAAAAACACAGAGGTGTCTGCAAGCACAATGAAAGTGCTTGGGAACACCCATGTGTGTTATTTTTATATTAGGTTGTAATTAAAAAAAAACTATACTAAAAGAGTATTTGAACCCACAACTTTCTACTCTAAAAGCCCACACTCTAACCACTGAGCTATAACGCTCAACAATGAATAGTACTGACAATTCTTTGTTTAAAAACCTCTGAAGTTATCCATGTATAATAAGCTTATATATTGCAGATGTGTGTATATATTTTTTTTAGATATTACAAAAATTTTTATAGCACATAATAATGATGTAAAAGCTTTATTTCCATCACGTTCATTTCCGTCATTCGATGGAGACGGTGCTTCCATTATCTTAATTGTAATTTGGTATGTGCCATAAAACTTTTTGCAGTCACTAAAAATATAAATTGATATTTCTACTTCATATAAATATATAATACACAAGAACAATCTATGGAGGTTTTGAAATAGAAAAGAGTAGTGACACTTAAACAGTGAACTGTGTAGCTCAGTGGTTAGAGAAGTGGTTCTTCATGTAGTTGGATATGGATTCAAAGCCCTTCAGGTTTTCTTTTTTTTTATACATATTAATAAAAAAAAATTAAAATACGAAACATAGCCCCTGTGGATGTCACTGTTATGGGGGCACTGTGGATGTCACTGTTATGGGGGCACTGTGGATGTCACTGTTATGGGGGCACTGTGGATGTCACTGTTATGGGGGCTCAGTATGAGTGATAGGGCTCATGCAAACAACTATGATCGGCCCAGGAATCCATGTCCTGGTCATTGTGTCGGCCACCTTTTCCATGCTGACCACGGTTCCCCTGACCTGCACTGCCTGTATGATAGTAATGTATGATATAACCAGTCTATATCTGACCGCTGGGGCAGTTGTTGTGTACTTACCCCCCTATCAGATAGAGACCGGCCGTATCATACATAACTGTCATATAGCCAGTTCGGGTCAGGAGAGTGTAGTCGGCTTTGGGAGATGCGTCCTGCACACGGGCTGTGTTCCCCTGGCTGATCATATCTGAATCAAATGGTGTACCACACATGATAGGCCAAGATAAACACTTCAGCAGGCAGACCAAAAAATATAGGATTAGGACTCGGCACACCACTGTATTCGTTTTCTGGTCTGCAAGTTGTGGATTTGCTAAATAAGGATACCGTATGTCTCTGAGCTGCATCTTTTTCAGAGCCATTGACTTCTATGGGTTTGAGGTCTGCATTTTGAGGACCAGGATAGGACATGTTCTACCATTTGCAAAAATGACATACGGATATGAAAAGCGCGCGGGTAACGTCCATGTGTTTTTCACATCCGCGGGTCCTCAATCCGCTGGTCCTCAAAATTTAGCGGATCCATGATTTACAAAACGGATACGATTGTGTGCATGAGGCTTTACATTCACACTTCAACAGGCAGTATCACATAGGATAGGATTAGATACACACTTCAGCAGGCAGTATCATACAAGATAGGATTAGATACACACTTCAGCAGGCAGTTTCACATAGGATAGGATTACAGTGCCTTGCGAACACCTTCTTCCACATGTTTGGTGTGTCTCCCAGGTGGCTTGTGGCAAACTGTAAACCAGACTTTTTATGGATATCTTTGAGAAATTGCTTTCTTCTTACCACTCTTCCATAAAGGCCAGATTTGTGAAGTGTTCGACTGATTGTTCTCCTATGGACAGACTCTCCCACCTCAGCTGTAGATCTCTGCAGTTCATCCAGAGTGATCATGGGCCTCTTGGCTGCATCTCTGATCAGTCTTCTCCTTGTTTGAGATGAAAGTTTAGAGGGACGGCCGGGTCTTGGTAGATTTGCAGTGGTCTGATACTCGCTTGCACAGTGCTCCTTGGGATGTTTAAAGCTTGGGAAATCTTTTGGTATACAAATCCGGCTTTAAACTTCTCCACAACAGTATCACGGACCTGCCTGGTGTGTTCCTTGGTCTTCATGATACTCTCTGTGCTTTAAACAGAACCCTGAGACTATCACAGAGCAGGTACATTTATACGGAGACTTGATTACACACAGGTGGATTCTATTTATCTTCATCAGTCATTTAGGACAACATTGGATCATTCAGAGATCTTCAATGAACTTCTGGAGTGAGTTTTCTGAACTGAAAGTAAATGGGCCAAATAATTTTGCACGCCCCACTTTTCAGTTTTATTATTACAAAAAAAGTTTAAATGATCCAATAAATTTCGTTCCACTTCACAATTGTGACCCACTTGTTGTTGATTCTTCACCAAAAATGTAAAATGTTATATCTTTTTGTTTGAAGTCTGAAATGTGGCAAAAGGTCGAAAAGTTCCATGGGGCCGAATACTTTCACAAGGCACTGTAGATACACAGTTTACCAGACAGGATCATACATGAGAATCCTAGATACAGGAACAGTAGACTGTATTGCAGATAAAAGATTTAGATACAGAGGCACAGCAGACAATATCTGACATGATAAGCTTAGATACACAGCACACCAGACAGTATCATATAAGATGAGATTAGATACACATCTCAGCAGGCTGTATCGCACACAAGAGCCTGTGTATCAGGCTCAGCAAAATCATACATGATAGGATTACACATGTGATTGGATACGCTTGCAAATTCAACCTGTTTATTACACTCTGGAGATGGTGCAGGATGAGCCTGTGGACGGTCAGTAATGGGATTAGATACACCGCTCAGCAGGCAGTATCACACAGGGTAGGATTTGATACACATATGAGGGCAGAGCCTGTGGATGGTCAGTGATGGGATTTAGACATTGAGTGAGAAGTAGATTCATGTCTGGATGTAGTGCAGGGATCAGCAAACTCCAGCTGTTGTGAAACTACAACTCCCAGCATGCATACCTACTTCGCCATTCTCTGAACTCCCATAGAAATGAATGGAGCATGCTGGGAATTGTAGTTTCACAGCAGCTGGAGTGCCAAAGGTTGCTGATCCCTGGTGTAGTAACATGGACACAGGAGTTACAGAGAAAGTATCTCCTGCAGACAGAGCAGTGTGGGGGGCGTGTCCAGCCTATGACTCATCACTGAAGGGGAGACAGTAAACAGATCTGCTAGCATAATATGATGTCTTCCAGGGGGAAGGAAAGCTTAGGCTACTTTCACACTAGCGTTTCTTTATTCCGGTATTGAGCTCCGTCATAGGGGCTCAATACCGGAAAAAAACGCTTCAGTTTTGTCCCCATTCATTGTCAATGGGGACAAAACTGAACTGAAGACAACGGAATGCTCCTGAAAGCATTCCGTTCCGTCTTCAGACCGGAGAACAAACCGCAGCATGCTGCGGTTTTCTCTCCGGTCCAGGCATCCGCACCAAGCCGGATCCGGAATGACCCCCAATGCAAGTCAATGGGGACGGATCCGTTTGGTGTGACACACCAGTAATCCGGATCTGTCCTCCATTGACTTGCAATGGGGGGGTCATTCCGGATCCAGCTACACAGAAATACATACATACATACATACATACAGACATACATACATACACATACATACTCACATACTCCAGGCCGGGACGCCGGCAGCATGTCTTCACGCGCCTCATGCGCGCAGCTATGACGTTTCCCCACTGCGCCCAGCAGAGGGCGCTGTGGGGAATCGTCATCACTGCGCGCAGGAGGCGCGTGAAGACGTGCTGCCGGCGTCCCGGCCTGGAGTATGTAAGTATGTATGTGTATGTATGTATGTATGTGTTTGTGTGTGTATGTCTGTATGTATTTCTGTCAACATGTGTGGGGCCGGAGCGCTGCTCCGGCTCCACACATGTATCAGCGTTAGCACGGATCCGTTGGCACCCTTTAGGTGCCGGATCCGTGCTAACGCTAGTGTGAAAGAGGCCTTAGACATGAAAAACAGGTATTGGGGGCATATGTATGCATGGTGAGGGGAGTTAGGGGCATAGAAAAAGAATTTTGATTTTGGGACCGGACAACCTCTTTAATGAGTCACAGGAAGCAACCAAACTTATCAGGTTGCACTTCAGGTTGTCCAATAAAAATAGTTGTGTGGACAAGGTAAATCATCCACATGAATAAGATATATAGCCTTGTCATTCTTCCACAAGGTTTATAGTTGATGCAGGTGCATTCACATTATTCATGGTGTAAAATATTTAAAGCTGGATTACCTTTAAATGACATGACAATAGAATGATAATTGCTGATTCATCCCAATAAACCAAACCAATTAATTCTGTGTGAAATTCTCTTTGATGGAACACTTTAAATGTGTCAGATGAAAGTACATCCTGCCTTTTATAGCTACGTACAAACAGTTTGTTTCTGTCCATAGATATTTTTATGATGGAATTTGTTTTCCTTTTTGTCCCACCTCGTAGCGTATAATGCACCCAGAGTTTTAGTGTCTATTGTGATACAAGCATTTATAGTTGTATGCATTATATTATTTTACTCTTACTTCAGTGCCTGATGGTAAGACTTGAATAATATGTCATGACTAGAGATGAGCGAGCACTAAAATGCTCGGGTGCTCGTTATTCGAGTCGAACTTTTCCCGATGCTCGGGTGCTCGTTTCGAGTAACGAACCCCATTGCAGTCAATGGGAGACTCGAGCATTTTTTGCAGGGGACTGGGGCTCTGCCTAGGGAAGGCTGGGTGAAAACCTGGAAACCTCAGAAAATGATGGAAACACCACGGAAATGGACAGGAAACAGCAGGGGCAGCATGCATGGATGCCTCTGAGGCTGCTTAATCCCACCATTACCCCAAATTCTCAGGCAACAGCCTGGTGGTTACCCTCATGGCAATTGTGCTCACCCAGACCAAGAAAGGCGAGGCAAATACCCATCACATGTTAGGGAAGCACCCAACTAGGTGCAACGAAGGTCCATCACCGCCTGCAGGTGACACCACTGCTCATGCTGGCACTGCAGCTGACATCAAGTTTAGTATCTGTTCTTATCAGTTGGTGGTATAGTGGTGAGCATAGCTGCTTCCCAAGCAGTTGACCCGGGTTTGATTCCTGTCTATCGCAGAAGGCAATTAAAAGAAGATCTAAAAAAAAATCAGTACAATATCTAATACGTCCCCTACCCGGGTAAATTGTTTGGAGAGAGGGCCTGTAGGTGGGGGGGAAGTAGGTTTCGCTGGAAGAGCCAGAGGAGTGCACCCTGGGCTAACGTGTGTGGTGGTGACAACAGCCGGAATGGATTTGGAAAAACTGTAGCATCAACCGGTATGGTATCGATTCTTCTCAGTTTAATACCGTATACGTCCCCTATCTTGGGACCCTATATTTCATGGATTTTTCGACCACGGAAAACGGAAAAAGAGCTTGCTCTGGCCAGGGGAATGTCTCTCCCACTGCAGCTAAGGGGACGTGTCCATGCTCTGCCTATCACAGGTCAGGAGGCAATTAAAAGAAGAAAAACAAAAAACATCAGTACAATATCTAATACGTCCCCTATCCGGGTAAATTGTTTGGAGAGAGGGCCTGTAGGTGGGGGGCAGGCTGGGGGGAAGGAGGTTTCGCTGGAAGAGCCAGAGGAGTGCCCCCTGGGCTAGCGTGTGTGGTGGTGACAACAGCCGGAATGGATTTGGAAAAACTCTAGCATCAACCGGTATGGTATCGATTCTTCTCAGTTTAATACCGTATACGTCCCTTATCTTGGGACCTTATATTTCATGGATTTTTCGACCATGGAAAACGGAAAAAGAGCTTGCTCTGGCCAGGGGAGTGTCTTTCCCACTGCAGCTAAGGGGACGTGTCCATGCTCTGCCTATCACAGGTCAGGAGGGAAATAAAAGAAGAACCAAACAAAAATCTGTACAATATCTAAGACGTCCCCTATCCGGGTAAATTGTTTGTAGAGAGGACCTGTAGGTGGGGGGCAGGCTGGGAGGAAGGAGGTTTCGCTGGAAGAGCCAGAGGAGTGCCCCCTGGGCTAGCGTGTGTGGTGGTGACAACAGCCGGAATGGATTTGGAAAAACTCTAGCATCAACCGGTATGGTATCGATTCTTCTCAGTTTAATACCGTATACGTCCCCTATCTTGGGACCCTATATTTCATGGATTTTTCGACCACGGAAAACGGAAAAAGAGCTTGCTCTGGCCAGGTGAGTGTCTTTCCCACTGCAGCTAAGGGGACGTGTCCATGCTCTGCCTATCACAGGTCAGGAGGCAATTAAAAGAAGAACAAAAAAAACATCAGTACAATATCTAAGACGTCCCCTATCCGGGTAAATTGTTTGGAGAGAGGGCCTGTAGGTGGGGGGGGCAGGCTGGGGGGAAGGAGGTTTCGCTGGAAGAGCCAGAGGAGTGCCCCCTGGGCTAGCGTGTGTGGTGGTGACAACAGCCGGATGTATTTAGAATGACGACGCAGGACCCCAACTTAAAAATTTAGCATCAACCGGTACAGTCGTAAATTATGAGATTGATCAAGTGTGGTATGTCTTCTATGTATACTACTCAGTTTAATACCGTATATGGCAGCTATCTGGAAAAATAGTTTGGAGAGAGAGAAAGATAGGACAAAGACGTAAATTCTTTGGAGAGAGGGCCTGTAGGTGGGGCGGCAGGCTGGGGGGAAGGAGGTTTCGCTGGAAGAGCCAGAGGAGTGCCCCCTGGGCTAGCGTGTGTGGTGGTGACAACAGCCGGATGTAGTTAGAATGACGACGCAGGACCCCAACTTAAAGATTTAGCATCAACCGGTACAATTGTCAATTATGAGCTCGATCAAGTGTGGCATGACTTATAAATGGATATTGCATGTGGTCACGCACTCCCTGGAACCCCATAGTCACCCCTTCCCTGATGTGCTAGCCCAGAACATTCTCTGCCCCAATTTGCAAGACCTTTTGCTGTTTCCGTGTGCTGACAGTGGGGATTTACCAGTGTTGTCTGAGGAGGTGGTGGACAATGGCGAGACACAGGTGTCGGGGGGTGAGGTAGTTGTATGGGAAGCAAGTTACAGTGGGGACTCCTTGGGGGGACTTTCTCATGATGGGACAGATTCAACTTGGGTGGATCAGGCACAGGAACAGATCAATTTTTTTTTGTGTTTATTTAACTTTTATTTAACAAAAATAACCAGAGATATTTATTCGTTATCTTTTCTGCGCAGTCTGGTGTTGGGGTTCGTCACTTTGATGGCGAGCTGTGCCGCTCTCTCCACAATGGTCTTTAGGTTCTTAGATGGAGACGTTGTCGGCGATTTCAGCACAGAAGGACTTGTTGCTCATCAACAGAACCTGGACCTCCTTGACATTGTGGACAAGGAATTTGCGGGTGGACCAGGAATTTGCGGAACCCTGTGGGCAGCATGTGTTTGGTCTTTTACTTGCTACCGTATCCAATGTTGGGCAATATAGATACGCAGGTAATATTATTTTTCACACCTATCCCAAAAATAATAATTTACGCAGTTTGCGCAAGTAAAACTGGAAACTGGAATTGGAGAGAGGGGCTGTAGGTGGACCTCTGGAAAAATTGTTTGAATAGAGGGCCTGTAGGTGGACCTCCGGAAAAATTGTTTGGAGAGAGGGCCTGTAGGTGGACCTCCGGAAAAAATGTTTGGACAGAGGGCCTGTAGGTGGACCTCCGGAAAAATTGTTTGAAGAGAGGGACTGTAGGGGGCCCTCCTGAAAAATTGTGCTAAAAGAGTGCCAGTTGGACCTCTAAAAAATGGCGTTTTTTTGGTCAGCGTTAGGCAAAGACGATATGGAGGAGGAGTAGGAGGAGTAGAGGAGGAATCGGATACATAAGTTATTTAAATCTTTAGCTGCTTTCCCCCGGAGGAGATTTGAATTCCGGTGAAATCCAGGCTTTGTTCATTTTAATAAGCGTCAGCCTGTCAGCGCTGTCAGTTGACAGGCGTGTACGCTTATCGGTGATGACGCCACCAGCTGCACTGAATACCCGCTCTGACAACACGCTAGCGGCAGGGCAGGCCAGCACCTCCAAGGCATACAGCGCCAGTTCAGGCCACATGTCCAGCTTTGAAACCCAGTAGTTGTATGGAGCAGAGTGATCGCTACGGAGGTTGGTATGGTCAGTTAGGTACTCCCTCACCATCTTTCTGTACAGCTCCCCCCTACTCTGCCTAGACTGGGGACAGGTGACAGTGTCTTGCTGGGGTGACATAAAAGTGGCAAAGGCCTTGGAGAGCGTTCCCCTGCCAGTGCTGGACAAGCTGCCTGCTCGCCTCCTCTCCCCCGCTACTTGGCCCACAGAACCATGCCCTCTGCCGCTAGCGGCGTCAGATGGGAAGAATTGTTTCAGCTTTTGCACCAGGGCCTGTTGATATCTATTCACTCTCATACTCCTTTCCTCTGCAGGGATGAGAGTGGAAAGGTTCTGCTTGTACCGTGGGTCCAGGAGAGTGAACACCCAGTAATCGGTGTTTGAAAAAATTCTTCTAACGCGAGGGTCACGGGATAGGCAGCCTAACATGAAGTCTGCCATGTGCGCCAGAGTCCCAACACGCAAGAATTCCCTCTCCTCACTGGCCTGACTCTCCATTTCCTCCTCTTCCGCCTCCTCCTCCAAGTCCTCCTCTTCAGCCCATACACGCTCAAGAGTTAAGGACTGAGCACTGGTACCCTCTACTGTCTCGCCGACATTCTCCTCCTCCTCCTCTTCCTCCTCATCCTCATCCTCATCCCCCTCCTCCGATACGCGCTGAGAAACAGACCAGAGGGTGCTCTGGCTATCAAGCGACGTATCTTCTTCCACCGTCTCTTGTGACAAGCGCAAAGCATCCGACTTCATGCTGAGCAGTGAGTTTTTCAACAGGCAAAGCAGCGGGATGGTAAGGCTGATAATGGCCGCATCGCCGTTGACCATCTGTGTTGACTCCTCAAAGTTGCTCAACACCTGGCAGATATCAGACATCCACGTCTGAATTTTTTTTTTTTTGGGAACGTGACGTGCAGGAACTATCGGAGACCTAACTCACACCCTGTTAACGGTGGCTATTTAGACTGCGACCCAGACAAATGTCGCACAGAGATTTTTAGGATCAAGCTTTACACGTGACAGGTAGCAAATGACTTGGTTGTATTCGGTGACGTACAGAAAGTGTCACCTGGACAGAATATACGGTTTGGAGCGAGTGTGCTGAACTGTGACACACAGAAAGGTTACACGCAGCTGTGTGAAATGGATTTGTATCACTCAGCTAAAACAACAAAAAAACTAATTTTTTTTCTATATTTTTTTTTTTTATTTTTTTTTATTTTTGTTTTTTTGGGAACGTGACGTGCAGGAACTATCGGAGACCTAACTCACACCCTGTTAACGGTGGCTATTTAGACTGCAACCCAGACAAATGTCGCACAGAGATTTTTAGGATCAAGCTTTACACGTGACAGGTAGCAAATGACTTGGTTGTATTCGGTGACGTACAGAAAGTGTCACCTGGACAGAATATACGGTTTGGAGTGAGTGTGCTGAACTGTGACACACAGAAAGGTTACACGCAGCTGTGTGAAATTGATTTGTATCACTCAGCTAAAACAACAAAAAGACAGCTGTAAAGACAGCTGAACGCTGCACTGGGACACGTTAGTGGACACCGTGGAGGATCGTGGAGGCGAAGGTGTGGTTTTCCGGCGGGAGGCGCTCGTGCCGGGGTCCTGGGCAGGGGGTTGACTAGCAGAGGCAGCGAGTGACACAGGGGAAGGAGCAGTGGTGTGACCCGCAGGAGGTGGTGAACGGCCTTGGTTCCATTGAGTGGGGTGTTTAGCACTCATATGCCTGCGCATGCTGGTGGTGGTTAGGCTAGTAGTGGTGGCACCCCTGCTGATCCTGGTGTGGCACAGGTTGCACACCACAGTCTGTCGGTCATCCTCACTTTCTTTAAAGAACCTCCAGACTTGCGAACATCTAGGCCTCGCCACGGGAGCTTCACTACGTGAAACAGTTGCTGCTGATGCACCAGCTCTGGCCCTGCTTCTCCCTCTGGCCACACCACTGCCTCTTCCAACCTGTTCTGGTGCAGCACTCGCCTCCGCCTCAGAAGCACTGTCTTCACTCGGCATATCAACCCAGCTTGGGTCAGTCACCTCGTCATCCTCCGATTCCTCAGTCTGCTCCCCCCTCGGAATTCCTCCCCTAACAACAACTTCACCACTGTCTGACAACCGTGTCTCCTCATCGTCTGACACCTCTTTACAAACTTCTTCCACTAACTCAACATTGTCATCATCATCATCATCATCATCACCCACAGACTGCGACAGTTGGAAAACTTGGGCATCGGGAACAAGGTCAGCAGCAACCAGAGAAGTGGTTTGTGACTCTGGGAAGGGTCCAGAAAACAGTTCCTGAGAGTATGCCGGATCGCATTCCAAATTTTCCTGGGAGGGGGCAGACTGGGGGATAGGAGGTTGAGGTGGAGGAGCCAGAGGAGTGCTCCCTTGGGTAACGTGGGTGGACTGCGTGGAAGACTGACTGGTGGACAAATTACTTGAAGCATTGTCCGCAATCCACGAGATCAGCTGTTCGCACTGTTGTGGTTTCAACAGTCCTCTACCACGTGTCCCTGTAAGTTGAGACATGAAGCTAGGGAGTGTAGCTCTGCGGTGTTCCCCTGCTCCCTCATCAGCAGGTACTGTCTCACCCTGCCCAGGACCACGGCCTCTGCCCCCTGCAGTAATTGAATGCCCACGCCCATGCCCTCGTCCTCGACCCTTAGCCCTGGGGTTCAACATTTTCTGTATATAAGTGTATTCTATAAAAAAAAATAAAATAAATGGGCCTGCTGTACTGAAACCCACAAACTTGTTCAGTCTGGTTTAATTTAGTGACGTACAGAAAGTGTTACCTGGACAGAATATACGGTTTGGAGCGAGTGTGCTGAACTGTGACACACAGAAAGGTTACACGCAGCTGTGTGAAATGGATTTGTATCACTCAGCTAAAAGAACAAAAAAACTAATTTTTTTTCTATATTTTTTTTTATATTTTTTTTTTAGTTTTGTTTTTTTGGGAACGTGACGTGCAGGAACTATCGGAGACCTAACTCACACCCTGTTAACGGTAGCTATTTAGACTGCGACCCAGACAAATGTCGCACAGAGATTTTTAGGATCAAGCTTTACACGTGACAGGTAGCAAATGACTTGGTTGTATTCGGTGACGTACAGAAAGTGTCACCTGGACAGAATATACGGTTTGGAGTGAGTGTGCTGAACTGTGACACACAAAAAGGTTACACGCAGCTGTGTGAAATGGATTTGTATCACTCAGCTAAAACAACTAAAAAACAAATTTTTTTGGTATATTTTGTTTTGGATTTTTGTTCTTTTGGGAACGTGACATGCAGAAACTATCGTAGAGCTAACTGACACCTTACCAACGGTAGCTATATAGACTGCGACCCAGACAAATGTCGCACAGAGATTTTTGGGATCAAGCCATACACGTGACAGGCAGCAAATGACTTGGTTGTATTCGGTGACATACAGAAAGTGTCACCTGGACAGAAAATAGTGAGTGTACTGAACTGTGACACACAGAATGGTTCCACACTGCTGTGTGCAATGGATTTGTATCACTGAGATATAACATAAAAAAATAAAAGGGGGTTATACATGGCGATAGCTGCACTACTAGTGCCAGCCAGCCAAGTGACAAAAAAAAAAAAAAGTCTTCTAGCCCTTAGAAGGGCTGTTGGGTTCTTTTGTGGGTGATCCCTGCCTAACAGAGAACTAAATGCAGGCCCTAACACTGTCCCTGAAACGCAGCAGCTCTATCCCTAACGACATCCAGACAGCATCTGAGCCGAGCACCGCGGCCAGTCGGTAGTATATTCCAGGGTCACCTGATCAGGCCAGCCAACCCCTGCTATCGACATGTAAGGGCCCCACATGATGCTGGGTGTACCGCAGAGTCTCCTGGCTTGTGATTGGCTGTGTTTTTAGGCGCCTAAAAAGCA
Organism: Rhinella marina; assembly: GCA_900303285.1. Lineage (NCBI taxonomy): Eukaryota > Metazoa > Chordata > Amphibia > Anura > Bufonidae > Rhinella > Rhinella marina. The sequence goes on along the minus strand of ONZH01021316.1, from coordinate 70,669 downwards.
CGATGTGGAAGTTGCCATTTCCTCGAGCATGGCGAGATACTCGTCCGAGCAGCGAGCACTTACGAGTACCCTAATACTCGAACGAGCACCAAGCTTGGACGAGCATGCTCGCTCATCTCTAGTCATGACACATCATCCTACTGGATGTTTTGGTAGGTAATGGTCCCAGAACTGGGGGAATCTATACAGTGGACTGCTGGACAGATCATATTGTACACAATAAAATTGTCTACATTGACTATTGTTTTCTAATTTTGCTAAATTGCAGTATGGCATTGACACAACCTGGTTAAGACAAATATTGTATATGCAATCCTGTTCTATGTGGCATAGATGTAGCAGGTGTTAAAGTAACTCCTGCCACATTAACACACAAGCTTATTGCGCTGCAATGTACAAAACTTCGAAAGATTAAAGAACTGTAACCATGAAATGCTATGCAAAATGCAGGCAGCAGATTGATTCCTGCTATTTTGGATTTCATTGTTTATGGAAGAAGTGAGTGACAGCTATCTCTGTAAACACATTGACACAGAGAATATTTTCAACCACTGATACTGCCTCTCACATGTATAGCTATCAGTGACTGACCGCTATCCCCGTATATACACTTACACAGAGAATACTATCAATAACTCCAACAGCCAATCTTAAGAAGATTGGCTGTTGGACTGTGGCTTTATAGCAGAGCACCACCGTTTCTTCACCTTACCTGGTACATGTGAGTGAAGTGTATAACTTCTTGTGAAGGCGACTGTCGTATAGTGCAGTGCCATCCCGTATTAGCTCTTTTTCTCCCTTTTGGGATACTATCAATCACTGATAACACCTCCCCCATGTACAACTATCAGTGACTGACAGCTATCCCTGTATACACACTTACACAGAGAATACTATCAATCATTGATAACACCTCCCTTGTGTAAAGCTATCAGTGACTGACAGCTATCTCTGTATACACACTTACACAGAGAATGCTATCAATCACTGATAACCCCCCCCCATGTACAGCTATCAGTGACTGACAGCTATCTGTGTATACACACTTACACAGAGAATGTTATCAATCACTAATAACACCTCCCCCATGTACAACTATCAGTGACTGACAGCTATCTCTGTATACACCCAATCACTGATAACACCTCCTCTGTATACAACTCAAGTCAGAAATAACACAGATTTAAATGTATAAATTACAAGTTTTACTGAATCTTTTACCATAAAACTGTATATCCTATATCTGCTCAGCTCCCCCTGCTCTATAGTTTACTGCCTGCAGATCGCACTGCATTTTGTGGTGACCGATCCTCTTCAAAGTTGGTAACGAGTTACAGTTACAGTTAGATCTGTAATCTGGTTTTCATCAATTTGACAGATAAAACAATTATCTGATTTTGAAAAAGAAAAACACCAATTATGTCAAGCTACTGCACTGCTGACAGTGTGTACTGACATATGTACTAAGTATATATTCTTCCAGTACAGTCTTGCAGTAATTTAACTGTAATTCCAGTCTACGAATTTCATTCACGTTAACTGCCAGGGAAGCAAACTGTCAAATAAAACCCTTGTGTTGTACAATCATCTTCATTAAATGGACATGGCAAGAAACCATTACAGGAGATTATTGCATGAAACATATGTTACTGCTCAAATATGTATATTATTTGAAACATTATAAATTGGAAAGCATTGAACCTATTGTATTACAAATACTAAAAGTGCATTTCAATCCATAAAAACACCATTAGGCAATGATGCTGTAACATGACTTTTTATTTCACCTGGTCATTTTAATACAGTAGCAGTGTCTGCTTTTAAATCTAGTTTACATGGCCAATTTATTCAGGGAAGGCATGTTGAAGCTAGAATAGTAAAAAAACAAGCCAAGTTTAAGACTGAAAGAAGCTGCAGCATTTTGGCATGGCTGTGGTAAAAAGCAATCCAGGTGCAGTATATAAATCAACAGCAATGGTTGTGGAGAGCAATGTTGGGTACTGATGCTCAAAACGGTCAAAGATTATTTTATTGTTAATATGCACAATAAAAATAATACAAATAATCAAGCACAGATTGTTCTCTGCTGATCGTCTGTAAAATGTGTTGTTCGTGTTGAATATTTTAATTGGGTGGTGTTAAATAGTTACATTTATGATAAAAAATAATTAACTTCATTGGGAGCTGGACTTCATAGGTCGTACGTTCACAGGAACTGACAAAGGAAGAGGTGTGGTAGACCTCATTGTGGCCAAAACGTGCCTTTGCCTTAATGTCCAAAAATGTAATCTTTTTAAAAGACTACTTTTTGAGGATAAATATTTCTTATCTGATACTTTATTTATATTATCTTAATGGACTTTCAAACTATACCAAAACAGGGATTGTATCTTTTGTATATTTTTCTCTATTAATATTTAAAGTAGTGTGAAATAGCTTTTTTTTTTCTTTAATCCTTATTATGAATGAATAGAAAACTCTCCATCAATGAAAAACATTTAAAGCCTGCGAAAATTTATGCGAAACCCTGATGCATGAGGAGAAAAAATAGTGTAACTAAACATGGAGCAAGATTTATTATGAGGGGAATTTTTAATGTTCATAATGTTTAATAGATTTAGTAGATCTTTAACACTTGAGATATTACTCCACATTACGTACATTTCTCACTGACTTTTCAAAACTGGAGGGAATGGTGTAAAAATGGAAAATGTCACAAAATAATTGTTCACATAAGCCTAAAATGTCACAAAGTCCTGTTTTGCGACTTTTTGAATCCAGAATTCTGAAGTGCAAAGCTTGATAAATTTCCCCATTTTATAATTTTTATCTTCAGTGTAAGAAAGGTGACTCACCACTCCTATTTGCTGAACTGAATCTGTTTCATTCATCTGAAAGGGATTGTTTTTGCTGCAAACGCATGGATTTCTGCAAGCCCTATTCAAATGATTGGTACTAATTTGCAGTTGCAAAACTTTTTTACAACATAATCTGCTGCAAGGGAACTTCCCTCAGCTCCATATTAAATATCAATCCTGGATATTCAAGAATTTGAGTCCAATGTTATTGCAGTTTTGGACAATGCCAAATCAGATTTTCAAGGCCTGCTTTTTTCATTTGTAGTTTCATGTATTCAATATGAGAAGCAAATTCCTATAAAAAACACTTCATGTTTCACATACATTAAACCTCTTAACTGTATGTACACTAATGTCAGAAGCCTGACTAATAAAACTGGTGAACTGGAATTAGTGATGTGTGAGGAGGACTTTGACATAGTGGGAATAACTGAGACATGGCTGGATGATACCTATGACTGGGCAGTTAATGTACAGGGTTACAGTCTGTTTAGAAAGGATCGCCAAAACCGGAGAGGGGGAGGGGTCTGCCTTTATGTAAAGTCCTGTCTAAAGCCCACACTCCGGGAAGATATAAGTGAGGGACATGAACATGTGGAGTCACTGTGGGTAGAAATAAATGGAGCCAAAAACAATAACAAAACAATAATAACATAACAATAATAAAATACTAATAGTACTTTATTATAAACCACCTAATATACCAGAGTCCACAGAAAATCTACTTCTAAATGAAATAGATGAGGCGGCAAATCATAATGAGGTCGTTATTATGTGGGACTTCAACTACCCAGATATAGACTGGAAAACTGAAACCTGTATATCTCATAAAGGAAACAGATTCTTGGTAATAACCAAAGACAATTACCTTTCCCAACTGGTTCAGGACCAGAGTAGAGGAACGGCCATACTGGACTTAGTATTAACCAATAGACCCGACAGAACAACAGATCTGCAGGTTGGGGGACACCTGGGAAATAGTGACCATAAAATAATAACCTTCCAATTGTCATGCAAAAGAGCGTTTCTTCAGGGAGGAACAAAAATACCAAACTTCAAAAAAAGCAAAATTTAGCCAGCTAAGAGAAGCCATAGGCCTAACTAACTGGGACAAAGTCCTCAAAAATAAAAATACAGCCACAAAATGTGATATTTTTTAAAAACATCCTAATATCTAATTGTGAGAGGTAGATACCTTATGGGAATAAAAGGTTAAGGAACAAGAAAAAAACAATGTGGATAAATAGAACTGTAAAGAAAGCAATAAATGACAAAAAGAGAGCATTTAAATCACTAAAACAGGAGGGTGGCGAGGAAGCATTGAAAAATTATAAGGAAAAAAATAGAATATGTAAAAGACAAATAAATGCAGCCAAACTAGAGACAGGGAGATCTATCACCAAACAGAGTAAAACTAACCCTAAAATGTTCTTTAATTATATAAATAGTAAAAAGTATAAACCTGAAGGTGTTGGCCCCTTACAGAGTAATGAGGGGGGAGTTGCAGAGAGTGATGAGGAGAAAGCAAAGCTACTAAATATCTTTTTCTCCACTGTATTCACTGAGGAAAATAAACTGCCAGATGAAATGCAGAATATAAGTAAATTCCCCTTTAAAAGTGCCCTGTCTGACCCAGGAAAAAGTACAGCCACGTCTTAAAAAGATTAAAATTAAGACTAATCGCCAGGACCGGATGGCATACACCCCTGTATCCTAAGAGAATTAAGTAATGTCATTGCCAGACCCTTATTTCTGATATTTAAGGACTACAGTATATGCTGACAGGGAGTGTTCCACAGGATTGGCGCATAGCAAATGTGGTGCCAATATTCAAAAAGGGTCCAAAAACAGAGCCCGGAAACTATAGGACGGTAAGTTTAACTTCTGTTGTGGGTAAACTGTTTGAAGGTTTTCTAAGAGATGCTATCTTGGAGTACCTCAATGAAAATAAGCAAATAACTCCATATCAGCATGGCTTCATGAGGGATCTCTCATGTCAAACCAATTTAATCAATTTCTATGAGGAGGTAAGTTCTAGACTTGACCGCAGCGAATCAATGGATATTGTATATCTGGACTTCTCCAAAGCATTTGACACGGTACCATATAAAAGGTTAGTATATAAAATGAGAATGCTTGGCCTGGGAGAAAATGTCTGTATGTGGGTAAGTAACTGGCTCAGTGATAGAAAACAGAGGGTGGTTATTAATGGTACACACTCAGATTGGGTCACTGTCACTAGTGGGGTACCACAGGGGTCAGTATTGGGCCCTATTCTCTTCAATATATTTATTAAAGGGGTTCTCCAAGTTATATTTATTGAAGACCTATCGTCAGGATCGGTCATTAATATCAGATCGGTGGGGGTCCGACACCCGGTACCCCAACCGATCAGCTGTTTGAAGAGGAGGCGCGCCGTACCAGCGCTGCCTCCTCTTCACTGTTTACATGCTGCTCGTAACAGGGGTAGTGGTGAGCAGGTGTAATAACACCTAACCACCACATTCATTTCAATGGGAAGAATCGCTCCCATAGACTTGTATAGGAACGATCCTTCCCATTGCAATGAATGGGGCGGTTAGGTGTAATTACACCAACTCTCCACTACTCCTGTTATGACCAGCATGTAAACCTGCTGATTGGCGGGGGTGCCGGTTGTCGGACCCCCGCCAATCTGATATTGATGACCTATCCTGAGGAATATATATAACTTGGAGAACCCCTTTAATGATCTTGTAGAAGGCTTGCACAGTAAAATATCAATTTTTGCAGATGACACTAAACTGTGTAAAGTAATTAACACAGAAGAGGACAGTACACTGCTACAGATGGATCTGGATAGACTGGAGGCTTGGGCAGAGAAGTGGCAGATGAGGTTTAACACTGACAAATGTAAGGTTATGCATATGGGAAGGAATAATGCAAGTCACGAGTACATACTGAATGGTAAAACATTGGGTAACTCTGACATGGACCTAGGAATTTTATCAAAAGGGGCATAGATGCACGTGATGAGAACATAGTCCTGCCACTTTACAAATCACTAGTCAGGCCACACATGGAGTAGTGTGTACAGTTCTGGGCTCCTGCGAACAAGGGAGACATAGCAGAGCTGGAGAGGGTTCAGAGGAGGGCAACTAAAGTAATAACTGGAATGGGTGGACTACAGTACCCAGAAAGATTATCAAAATTAGGGTTATTCACTTTAGAAAAAAGACGACTGAGGGGAGATCTCATAACTATGTATAAATATATCAGGGGTCAGTACAGAGATCTCTCCCATGATCTATTTATCCCCAGGACTGTTACTGTGATGAGGGTACATCCTCTGTGCCTGGAGAAAAGAAGGTTTGTACACAAACATACAAGAGGATTCTTTACGGTAAGAGCAGTGAGACTATGGCACTCTGTCTGAGGAGGTGGTGATGGTAAGTTCACTAAAAGAGTTCAAGAGGGGCCTGGATGTATTTCTGGAGGGTAACAATATTACAGGTTATAGTTACTAGAGAGGGGTTGTTGATCCAGGGAGTTATTCTAATTGCCTGATTGGAGTCGGGAAGGAATTTTTCCCCCTAAAGTGGGGAAAATTGGCTTCTACCTCACAGGGTTTTTTTTGCCTTCTTCTAGATCAACTTGTAGGAAAACAGGCCAAACTGGATGGACAGATGTCTTTTTTTTGCCTTATAAACTGTTACGATGTTACTATTATCACTATAATACCTGTGAATAAAGGTCCTAGCTTTCTCCTGTGTATCTTCCACCATTAGCTGGTCTTTGGGCACACATCAAGCACTGGGGTTATCTGATCACCTTACCTTACTCACTTTATTAGGCTTTGTTAGGATTTGCCTGAAAAAGGGCCGACCCAGTCTCTTTAATACCATTAATGCTACACAAAGAGATTTGCTCCTCTTCATTATAAAGGTGTTTTTTTTGTTTTGTTTTGTTTTTTTTAGTAGCCCTATGGAATGCAAAGGGTGACATCATGGGTTACAGGTCATAGGTTTTGGGTCTAGAAATGGGGGTATGAGATTGGAAAATGGACTCACCTGGGACTCTACTGTTCATTTTACAACTCCGGTTATGCCACTTAGATGGTTTTACTACTTATTAGGCCGGTCTCAGACAAGTGAGTTCAGTGTGAGGAACAAGCTGCATCTGTAAGCCTGATGTCCGTTCTGACCTCTGCTCCTCTGACTGGATTGCATGGCATATAATGATTTATAATTCTGTGTGTCCCTGCCAGACTTTGAATCTACTGAATTGTTCTGACATAATGCTCAAATTAAGGCTGAAAGATTTGCAATATGCTACTGTCACAATTTAAAGTAAAGGTGGATTTACACAGGGCGATAATCGATCCGATTGTCAGGAACAAATGTTAGTATGTACACTCATTCCTGATAATTGGCCTGTGTAAAGGTGCTACAGATCACCTGATGAATGAGCAAACACTAGTTCATTGGGTGAAATTATCGTTTATACGAACACCTAAATCATTGTTTCTGGGCAACAGATCAGGCATAACAATGATCATTAATCTGTATCAGTATAAGCCATAGCCATCGCTATACAGTGGAGGAGATTGCTGTATGCAAATGCTGCTCTTTACCTCCAATGACAAGCAGGCAGGTACTTTTCCTTCCTGATATGCTGGAGCTCCATACAGTATTAGAATGTATTGGCTCCAATGAGCCGAAGTTACTACTTCGCGAAGACTCGCGAGACTTTGCGTAATAACTTCAGAAATTGATTTTTACTGTAAAAAAACATTTACCAAACCCGAGTTCTGGAAATGGAAAAGAGACTTTGCGAATCGACTTTGTATATTTCATCCGAAGTCGATTCGCTCATCCCTAGTCACTATGGCTGTAAACAGAAAAGTAAAACACAAAAAAAATGCAACAGCACTCTGCGAGCACAAATAATAAAATGAGTACATATAATACTGCCATACTAACTATCTACACGATACTAACGCTACTTTGTAAATGTGAGATTCTTGGCAAATACTCATGTACAAAATTATTTGTGCCTGTCCGCCAAACGTCAAGGCAATCTCTTTAAGACGGGCAGTGACATAGCAGCCTCCATTAACTACAGAGGATGCAGGCTCCACATGCATGCTAAGCCGACATTACATTGTACCGCTTATGGTGCCAAAATGGCCTCCACTGATTTCAGGGAATGCAGGCTCCACATGCATGCCGAGCCCACACAATCTGATACCTGTCTGCTCAGTTTGCACATGTAAATGTGCCTTAAGAGCTCATTCAACGACTGTAGTGTTTTGAGGATCTGCCATTTGGGGATCCGCAAAACACGGATGCCGGCCCGTGTGCATTTCGCATTTTGTGGACCACACATGGCCGGTACCATCACAGAAAATGCCTATTCTTGTCTGCAATTGCGGACAAGAACAGGACATGTTCTATCTTTTTTTTTTTGCGGGGCCGTGGAACTGAACTACGGATGCGGACAGCATTGAAGTGCGGACCTATTCATACGGCTGCGTGAATAGGCCCGGGCACTGTTTTCTAGCTGAAACCTATAAAAACTGAACAGTGCTTGTTCTGTCTGTACTTCTAAAAATCTATGTGGCACTGAAGAAAATCATTCTACCCATGTGCTTATTATGTTACTTGGGTCTGTAAGTGCTATAAAAATTCCTTCAGCTGAAGTCATCAGATAAATGGTTAGCAATGTCCACAGTGATTCATCCATCAACTAATTCCTATATTGACACTTATAATAATCACTATTTGCCATTTATGCATTATACTGGTGACATCCCTTTCATTTATACCTTTGATGCATTAATGAACAATAAAAATATCTAGACATGGGAAATATGTATACGTTACACTTTCCTTCTGAAAGTCATAATATTTCTAACTTTCTGTTGATAGGAGGAGGGGGAGATGGAGTGAACAAACCTTAAAAAATTATTTTACTGCGCTCACTATGACATGCGGCAGGTAATTTTTTTTCAGTTATTTTTTTCTCCTGCCTTCCATGGGCCACAACTAGGGATGAACGAATCGACTTCGGATGAAATATCCGAAGTCGAGTTGCAAATAACTTTGTTCTATTACTGTGCGGAGCGGGAGCTCCGTACAGTATTAGAATGTATTGGCTCTGATGAGCCAAAGTTATTACTTCGCGAAGGAAGTCTTGCAAGACTTCGCGTAATAACTTCAGAAATTGATTTTTACTGTAAAAAAACATTTCCCGAACTCTGGTTCTGTTCCAAGTGGTACCTTGGAACCAAACCCGAGTTCTAGAAATGTTTTTTTACAGTAAAAATCAATTTCTGAAATTATTACGCGAAGTCTCGCAAGACTTCGTGAAGTAATAACTTCGGCACATCTGACCCATACATTCTAATACTGTACGGAGATCCCGCTCCTTACAGTATTAGAACAAAGTTTTTTGCGAATTGACTTCAGATAGTTCATCCGAAGTCGATTCGCTCATCCCTAGCCACAACTTTTTATTTAATTTTATATGGGAAAACGTTTTTTTTTTGAATTTTTAATATATTTCTTTTATAAATATTTTTAAAAACTTTAACTGCATTTAATTTTTTAGTCCCCCTAGGCAATGTGTAATAGAAACAGTATGGCATGCCTGGAGGCTTTCACAATGCAAGCAGCTGCCATGACAACTCTTGGGACCCCATAATTGTGTCACAGGGGTTGTTTGGAGTACAGAAAGAGCTCATTCTCTGTCTAACTGCTTAGAGGTTGCGGTCACTATTGAACATGGGATCTGAGGGGTTACATGACTGGGTTCCCTGTCGCTGCAAATATATATATCTCTGATCACAGTCACTGCAGGCAGGTGTCAGCTCCTGGGCCCGCTCCATTTTCCCCTCCAGGCATCTGCTGCAGATGTATGGTGGATTTTCACCAAGGTTAAAGAGGTTTTCCAGGCTTTTAACATTGATGACCTATCCTGGCTTCCCCACAATCAGCTGTATGAAGAGAAGGTGCGTGCCATGTGCGCATGCTGTCTCCTCTTCCTGCTTGTCATAGACATAGCAGCAGCGAGCATGAAGAGAGACAGGAAACGGCATGAGCGTGCCTTCTCTTCAAACTGCTGATCATGGGGGTCCGACATCCTCGCCAATCTGATATTGATGACCTATCCTTAGGATTGGTCATCAGTATTAAAAGTCTGGAAAACCCCTTTAAAAAAATAATTTTATACTTTTCTCATTGTTTATGGGTCAATACCAATTATGTGTACTTTTTTTCTTTCTGTTTCTTTCTTTTTGTTTTTTGGAGAAAATGTATTTTTTTTTGTTTCTTTATATCTTTAAACATTAACTTTTTATATATATTTTTTAGTTCCACTATTGTACTTACTTGACTCTGCAATCTCTCAATAGCTTGTGTACTGCAGTGTATTATGTTTGGCAGCATGTATATTAGGCCCTGGCTCCTGAACATGTATAGTGAGTTGCGCAAACTGCTTGGTGGCAGTGCCATGTGTATGTGGTGTACGATATGTCACCAAGGGATTACCGATCAGAAAGTAGTAGTTTGTTTAATGGAGTCAAAACTAGAAATATTATGATATACAGAATTGTTTAGCTTGGACTGCATTGCTAACTGGAGGGTAGAGAGAACCTTCAACGTTATAATAATAATAATAATAATAATAATAATAATAATCTACTTGAGAATAATTTGAAAATGCAGTGAGATAAATTTATGCTTTAACTTTTGGTTTGAAGATGGCGCCATCACGTCATAAATATCTTTAAAAATATACCATTCAATTGTGAGTCCTTAAGGTACAATATTAATTCATTGCTGAATGATCATTATAAGTTGCAAAAAATTGTAACCTGAGGCCATAGCTACATAGAGAACCAGTAATCACTTCTAAATCCTCCAAAAAAGGATTAACCTCTTATGGACTGGACAAACTTTCATTGTAATTTTTTCCTCTCTAACTTCCAAGGATTATAACTTTTTACTTTTCCATTCACATAGCTATATAAGGGCTTATTTTTTGTGTGACAAGTTGTATTTTTAACCCTGCTGTTCTGTTCAGGTCAATATGACCCAAAATGAAACTTGAGACCCTGCAGATTCTTTACTATGAGGATCTGAAACTTGTGGTTAACCCCTTCACCCCCGGAGCTTTTTTCGGTTCTGCATTTTCGTTTTGCGCTCCCTGCCTTCAAACAGCCATAACTCTTTTATTTTTCTGTTCACATAGCTGTATGAGGGCTTGTTTTTTGCGGGACAAGTTGTACTTTCCAACGCCACCATTTAATATTGCATACGGTGTAGTGGGAAGCGGGAAAAAAATTCCAAACCGGGTGAAATTGCAAAGAAAACGCTATTCCGCTACAGTTCTACGGGTTTCTTATTTACAGCGTTCGATGTGCATTAAAACTGATCCGTTACTTTCATTCTACTGGTCAGTACGAGTCCGGCAATACCTAATATGTATAGTTTTTCCTGCGTTTTCATAGTGATAAAATAATTAGAAAGTTGCCCTTTTTTTTTTTTTTTTTTCCTTGTCAAATCTTGACCCCTATAACTTTTTGGTATTTATGTGTACAGAGCTGTATGGGGGCTCATTTGTTGCGGGACGATCTGAAGTTTTTATTGATACCATTCTGGGGTGTGTATGACTTTTTGATCACTTTTTATTTAATTTTTTTTAGAAAAAAAAAGCGACAAAAAATGGCAAATCGCCATTTGGACGCTTTTTTCCGCCACACAATTCGCCGTATTGGAATTTTTTTTTATATTTTAAAAGTACGGGCGTTTTCGGTCACGGTGATACCCATGATGTCTATATTTATTGTTATTTAGGTATTTATTTTTTACTTATACGGAAAGGGGGGTGATTTGAACTTTTACATCTTTTTTATTTTTTATATATTTTTTAACATTTTTTTTAATTTTTTTTTTACTATTAGAAAGCTCAAATATGGGCTTATATATTGTGGCTTTTTTTTTTTTCTTTATGAGCAATTATGGATTTTATAGACTCAGAAATCCATGAGTTGCTCATTTCTTATCCTGGCCTGCCATCTAGTGGCCAGAATAAGAATTGCACTTTGAAAACTGTAATCCTCACCAGCGAGGATTACAGTTTTCATATGGTGTACAGACACCCCGATTGGCCACACGGGGTGTCTGTACACCACCTGGAAGCGAATGCTTCCGGGTTGAAACGCAACTGGATGCCGTGATCACGTGTGATCACGGCATCTAATCAACCAGGAAGACGCCGCCGATGGCGGTAAGTAGCGGCAAGTCTCTGCTGTTGGAAACAGCAGAGACTTGCCGGCCATGACGCCCGCCGCACCGCTGGGCGCGAAGGGGTTAATTGGATTTTCTTCATTAGAGGGATTCTTACTATGAGTGTTATTTTTTATTTTATTGTTTTACTTTTTGCTACATGGTGCTTGTTACACTTGTACTGTTCGGGTCAATATGACCCGATGGCATTTTATACAGATCTCCTGCCATATTTTCAGTAACATAAAGGAGTTATAATCTAATTTTGGACTATTTATTACATCTACTATTGTTTATCAATTTATCCAGTTCCTGTAGGTCTGTGCAGATTTACACATGTGCTTGACACATTTTCAAATAACTGCAGATGGATCGGCTTTCAGTACAGTATGGCATCAAGATATGGACACTTTGTGACAAAAGTTCATATGCTGTAAACGCTCAGGTGTATAAAGGAAGAAACCCCGGAGAAAGAGCTGAAAAAAATCAGGGTTTGCGAGTTGTTCTAGTTTTGACACATGGACTAAAAGGACAAAATGTGAGAACTTTTTCACATCCTGTCAACTGGGGCAGTTGTTTCTAAAAACAAAACTTATCATGCTGGGTACTTTAACCCTTTCAACCCCGGGCCTGTTTTCACCTTCCTGCCCAGGCCATTTTTTGCAAATCTGACATGTGTCACTTTATGTGGTAATAACTTTGGAACGCTTTTACTTATCCAGGCCGTTCTGAGATTGTTTTCTCGTCACATATTGTGCTTCATGACAGTAGTAAATTTGTGGCAAAATATTTCATTTTTATTTATAAAAAAATACCAAATTTACAAAAAATTTGGAAAAATTTCCAAATTTCAATTTATCTACTTTCAAAATACATAGTAATACCTCCAAAAATAGTTATTATTTTACATTCCCCATATGTCTACTTTATGTTGGCATCAATTTTATAAATGTCATTTTACTTTTTTAGGACGTTAGAGGGCTTAGATGTTTAGAAGCCATTTTTCAAATTTTCACCAAATTTTCCAAAACCATTTTTTTAAGCACCAATTCAGATATAAAGTGATTTTGAGGGGCTTACATAATGAAACCCACCCATAAATGACCCCATTTTAGAAACTACAAACTTTGTTAACCCTTGAGGTGTTCGACAAGAATTAAAGGAAAATGGAGGTGAAATTTCAAAATTTCACTTTTTTGGTAGATTATTCATGTTAATAATTTTTTTCTTGCAACACAGCAAGGGTTAACAGCAAACTAAACCTCAATATACATTGCTCTGATTCTGCAGTTTACAGAAATACCCCATATGTTGTGGTAAACGTCTCTATGTGTTTGTGGCAGTGGTCAGAAGGAAAGGAGCGCCATATGGATTTTGGAGGCAGATTTTGCTAGAATAGTTTTTAGGCACCATTTTGTAATTGAGAGACCCTGACGTACCCCTACAGTGGAAACCCTCAAAAAGTGACCCCATTTTGGAAACTACACCCTTTAACAAATATATTAAGGGGGGTACTGGCCACTTTGACCCCCTAAGTGTTTTACGGAATTTGGAAACACTTGGCTATGAAAATGAAAAATTTAATTTCTTCCAATAAAATGTTGCTTTAGCCCCAATTTTTTTATTTTCATAAGGGGTAACAGGTGAAAAGCACCCCATAATTTGTTACCCATTTTCTCCTGAATACGGCAACAACCCATATGTTGTGGTAAACTGATGTGGGGGCACATGGCAGGACTCAAAACAGAAGGAGCGCCATATGGATTTTACAACACAGATTTTGATGGAATGGTTTGCGGGAGCCACTAATTTTTAATTTTTTGAGTTATTATCTTATGTGGGGGCTCATTTTTTGTGGGATGAGCTGATGTTTTCATTGGTACCATTTTGGGGTACATAACACTTTTTGATCGCTTGGTATTACACTTTTTGTGAGTCAAGGTGAAAAAAAATAGCTGTTTTGGCATGGTTTTTTGGTGTTGTTATTTTCAGAGAGCCATATTTTTTTAATTTTTGGGCGATTGTCTCAGGTAGGGTATCATTTTTGCGGGACAAGATGACGGTTTGGGTTAAATACGCTTGTTTGATCGCCTGCTATTACACTTTTTGTGAGGCAAGAGGGAAAGAAATTGTTGTTTTGGCATAGTTTTTTTTTTATTTTTTGCAGCATTCACCTGGGAGGCCATCTCATGTAATATTTTTATAGAGCAGGTTGTTACGGACGTGGCGATATCAAATATGTCTAACTTTTTTATTTTTGGAAAGTTTTACACATTAGATTTATTTTTGAACAGAATAAAATCTTTTTTTGTGTTGCCATTTTCAGAGAGCCATATTTTTTTAATTTTTTGGGCAATTGTCTCAGGTAGGGTATCATTTTTGCAGGACAAGATGACAGTTTGATTGGTACCATTTTGGGTTAAATACGCCTTTTTGATCACCTGCTACTACACTTTTTGTGAGGGAAGGTGACCAAAAAATGGCTGTTTTGGCACAGTTTTTTTTGTTTTTTTTTACTGCGTTCACCTGGCGGGTTGGATGATGTTATATTTTTATAGAGCCGGTCCATACGGACGCGGCGATACTTAATATGTATACCTTTCTTTTTTCCCCTTTTTTTTTACAATTTTTTTTAACTTTATTTTGGGAAAAGTGTACTTTTTTTTTTTTTTACTTGAAACTTATTTTTTTTGTAAAACTTTTTTTTCACTTTTTTTCCACTTTTTTTTCCATTTTATTTAACTTTTGGGGGTCTGATCCCCTTAACAATGCATTACAATACTGTTGTATTGTAATGCATTGGCAATAAGTGTATTACTCAATGTAATACACTTACAGCCTGCTTCCTGTGCGATCCAGGGGGCTGGATCGCACAGGCAAGCAGTGATAGCAGCCACGATGCCTAAGGAAGGCATCGGGCTGCTATCCAAGCCATCGGGTCCCCGTCACAGCAGCACTCACCTTCCTCCTGCCCGCATTGCATGTGCCGCGGTCAGCGCTGACCGCGGCACATCGAGGGTTAATACGCCCACATCGGTGAAAACACCGATGCGGGCGTACGCAGCAGGGGTCCGGCTACTGGGCACAGCCGTTCCCCCGCAGCTGATCGGGCGGGCGCAGCTTCTGCACCCGCCCTATCAGCGCGCCGTACTAGTACGGCGCTGGGCGGCAAGTCCCCTCCCGCTGCGCCGTACATGTACGGCGCTGGGCCGGAAAGGGTTAAGGAAAAACAAGCCAGAACTGCCGCAAGGTATCATTAGTAAAAGATGTGCATAGTTCTATGTTTTATTTTACTGCATGATGCACCATGACAATGCAATAAGTAGTCGAGATGGCAAAAAGACGGACATGATATTGGATTACAATGCCACAAAAGGGGCAGTTGATACACTTGATCAACTAATATCTACTTACACATGCAAACACAAAACCAATCCGTGGCCAATGATTGTATTTTATAACATTCTTGATGTTCTGCTTACAATGCATTTGTTTTATGGAGTGAAATAATCCCCAATTGGAACAGGAATAAACTGCATAAAAGAAGAATGTTTCTTGAAGAATTAGGAAAATCCCTTGTTAGGCCATATATTGAAGGAAGAAAAGTGAAACCCAGAAATGAAGGAGCAGCAGTCATTGTATACAGTATCCAGCAGCATGCTCAAGCGAGCAAACCTACGGCCTCCACCTGCACTGCTACCAGCCTAAAAAGGAAAATACATCTTTTGTCCTTCATCATATGACAATAAAACAAATCTGACATGTTCTGGGTGTGCAAAATATTTATGTAAAGCACGTGTGTGTCATTATTGTGCTGAATGTAAGAATGCATGAATATAGCACTGTGAACCTGTTCAACCTTTTTACAAAGAAAAAACTGACATTTTTATAATTTTTTCTTAGTTTTTTTACAAAATATGTTTACATATAGTTAAATTTCATATTATAGTTGATGAAAATAGTTATCTAAAGCACGTTTGTTATTTCTATGCAGAATGTAATAATGTGAGAATATTGCAATAAGCCTATGCAACTTTTTTCTAAACAAAATAAAGAAAAATTAAGTTTTTCATTTTTTATTTGTTTATGATCACATACCGTTTAATAATGCAACAGGTATTCAAATAATATACCTAGAGTAGCTCAAAATCAAGACTTTAATAGGTTGGGTCATATTGACCCGAAACAGTACAAGTGTATAGTAAATGCGAACAGAACAGCAGGGTTAATAGAACCATTTAATTTACCATATCCTGAAAAAAATGGGGACAAATTATTTGTGGAGTAAAATAGAAAAACCCACAATTCTGCCATATTTTTTTTTAGGGCATTCACTGTGCAATTTCATACACTGCTGTAAAGACCTGCTGTCCCCTGATGAAGCCGCTTGACAGTGAAACTTGTAGGGAGGATTGCCCTGACTCTTTTAGACAGTGTACCATTGAGATAGGACACAAGTCATCCAAATCAATTGGAAAGTATATGTGTGTGTGTGACGATCTCCCTATACCTGTGATGGCTAACTTCCTGCACTCCAGCTGTGGTAAAACTACGACTTCCAAGAGTGGAACATGCTGGCAGTCGTAGTTTCACCACAGCTAGAGTGCTGGAAGTTAGCCATAACTGCCCTATGCTATAAAAGACAAAAAAAGCAATTGGTGATATACGCTGAGCACTCCACATAAATCTGTAATAAGTTCTGATAATACACGCTCTCCCTGAACACTCTGAATCATAACACGCCTGATGCAAATTACCAACAGTGTATATCAACAAGAATATCAACTCGCGTTCAGTGGTTACATTGAAGTGAATCTCCTCATCTATAGGATAGAGAGATAATTGACACAGATAGAGGATTCCCCCAGTTTGATTTCTGGATACATGCAGTCTGTGTTGTGAATATGCAGAGATTGGCACCTAATGGACCCCCTTATACAATGATACAACTATAATACCTAGTGGTAGACTGTTTGATTTCATATTATGGGGTGTTTATTTTTTTAACGTAAATTATTTGAAATAAAAGTTACATTTTAATGCAGATTTATTGCTTTGTGAGGGATCTACAATGGGAATCTTTTGACCTCATGGCTTTTGTGTATTTAAAGAGGCTCTGTCACCAGGATCAACCCTATTAAACCAGACATACTGCCTGGTAGAACTCATCATGCTGGTTAAAACTATACTTTTCTTTTGTCTGTATGATAAATAGCTGCAGAGAAATTTTATTCATATGCAAATGAGCAATTCAAGCACTCAGAGGTAGGGCTGAATATTCTGAGCACTGCTCTGTAACACCCCCTGTGCTCTGCGCACGACATCCCCCCCTTCCATTAACTGACAGGGCTAGACAGCAGGCTGAGGGCAGAGCTGTGTCCAGGGGCTGTGTGCTGAGCTGTGTCCAGGAGCTGTGTGCTAGCAAGTAAATATCACATACACTATAGCTTCACCACACTGAGATCTGCTCAGAAAGCTAAAACACATATTACTGCTTTATTCACAGTCAGGATATGATTATACAGACACCAATTTCTTTATGGGATAAATGTGGAAGAAAAACAATTTCTGAAGAAAAGTGATGTTTTTCCTAAGATTCAAACCTGGGATCTCTACATACAAAACCAACAACTTACCCACCAAGCTATAGCATTACCACATAAAGCTGCTTTTCTTTTCTAGGCTTATCATCTAAAAATATCACTGGTGTCTTTATAATCATATATTGTGCCTGTGAATAAAGCGGTGATATGTAGATGAGCTTTCTGAGCAGATCTCAGTGTGGTGCAGCTATAGTGTATGTGATATTTACTTGCTAGCACAGCTCTAGGGCACAGCTCTGCCCTCACCCTGCTGTCTAGCCCTGTCAGTCAATGGGAGGGTGTGTGTGCAGAGTACAGGGGGTGTTACACAGCAGTGCTCAGAATATTCAGCCCTACCTCTGAGTGCTTGAATTGCTCATTTGCATATGAATAAAATGCTGATTTCTCTGCAGCTATTTATCATACAGACAAAAGAAAGGTATAGTTTTAACCAGCATCATGAGTTCTACCAGGCAGTATGTCTGGTTTAATAGGGTTGATCTTGGTGACAGAGCCTCTTTAAGATATTTCTTTATCTGTAACTGCTGAAAGATGTAAGAGCTTCTTCAAGGTCCTGTACAGTGCACCAGTGTGTCATAAAAATAATATAGAGCCTCTCAAAAAAGGTATCTAAAGGAGCATCTCATCCTGACTGTTAAAGATAACTGCAAAACATGTAGTATTGTACTGTACGGAGCTGCTATTAAACTCCCAATCAGTGCATGCATAGAAAGGGATTTTTGGTTCAGCTAGGGGTTGCTATAAGTCGGATGATCAATGCAAAGGACTGCAGTTTCTATGATGCATCTTCTCTTACATCTGCCTCTATTTACAGCTATGAACATGCCCTTATATTATAGTTACTAAGGAATTCCTGTTAATACTTCTGATCTTCCATGCTATTCTTTTACTCACTGATTTTGTATTATTTGCTACCCTGCATGTAAAATGTTCCTGAAACACGGAGTTGGAAAACCAGTTGGCAGCGGAGAATAGATAAATGCTGTGACATCCCATGTATTACGAGGAGGGAAGATAACCACTCATTGTATGGAGCATCACAAAAGCAGGCGATAAAACACCAAAGTCATGGTCATGTGACTGTAGCTCAGACTAGCTTACACAAGCATTTCAGCTACAGATAGTACACTAGTGACTAATCTTACTGCATATAAACCATTTTCACATAACTTTTTAAAAGGGTTTATCCCATGATTAATGTAAGAAATGAAAATCAGACATCATATAGTACATATAGTAGACAATCATTTTCTAACAAAACTATAACCAGCCCTGTACCTCACATGTATCCAGAGATCTCCCCATTCATTGCTTCATTTGCGCTGCTAGATTTTTGTCAAGCTGGCAGCTCAGGGGCATGTCCTTTCCCGGGGTGTGTGTCTTTTCTGCTGCAATTGGTGGAAGTTAAAGGATGGAACTGATTTAAGTGCGTCGACTTCAGTGAGGTGGACAAAGAAATTAGAGAAAGAGCAAACAAGTGGTGCTATATACTTTTATATATCGATTTCATTGAATAACTCGGTAGCTACACAACATTTTTAATTACATGCAATTGCAAAAGTGCTGGTTTGAAAACTAAAATATTTTTCTTTGGACAACCCCTTTAAGTATTACATTTGTTTTGAACTAGTTGAATGCTCAAACTGATCATTCAGCCAGTTACATGTGCAGTGTCTGTGTCACTGGCTGTCAAATATTGTCAGGAATTGAACTTGAACCCCAGACCTTGTGATCATGCTCTGTAGCCTTGCCCATTATGCCACTGAGAAACTTGTTTAGCCTTGCCTTGCTGAGTTGTTTCTTTCCTGCATGGAGTAACGATGTGATAGATTGCACCTGCTTTGTGGCCAATCATGGGTGGTGCTGCTCCATTTAAACTCACAGGACACTCCATTCTATGCCTGATTATTCTGGCTGTTCCTCTCCTGCTGTGTTTATCCTCTTCTACGTTACTGCTCCTGTGTACTGACCTCGGCATATCTCTGACTATGGCTAATCTACTGTCCTTGTGTACCAACCTCGGCAAACGTCTGACCAAGGCTGATCTACTACCTCTGTGTACCAACCTTGGCAAACGTCTGACCATGGCCCCTGTGCTATGGACCCTGCTTATGACTGACCATGGCTGCCCACTACTTTGCAGGTACTACTCTTAAGACATATTGAATGTACTGCTATTGCTTGCTGGGTACACTGTAATTTGCTCCACCAATTGGACTCCAACTAAGTTACCAACAACGTTACATAATAATCAGGCCCAACATGGAGTCCGGAGGGGCAGAAACGGCTTTGTCACAGCATGCTTTTCAGATTTCTGAATTGCATAACATTGTATTTAACCTTCGCGGACAATTGACAGAAGTCAAGGCTCAAGTCACAGAACTAGAAGGATAAGTACATGAATTACGTGTAAACTCTGTGGTTGCTAGTGCTACTTCTAAAACCGGATTCCACTACCTGAAAAATTTGGTGGAAAGAGACATTTATATAGGGGATTTCTTAATCATTGCCGGATGATTTTTTCAGCCAATACCGCCCAGTTTTCTACTGATAGATCCAAGGTTGTCTTCATCATTGCCCTGCTAGTAGATGATGCATAGGCATGGGCCTCCCCCTACCTAGAACAAGACCATGACATCTTGGATAATTTGGACGACTTCCTTGCAACAATGAATCTTGTATTTGATGATCCCAATCGTTGTGCCTCTGCTGAGGCGGCTTTGCGTGATCTTTGCCAGGGAAGACACTCTGTTGCTGAATATGCTGCAGAATTTCACCGCTGGGCTTCTGATGTTTCCTGGAATAACTCTGCATTAAAATGGCGTTTCTATGAAGGACTTTCTGAACAAGTTAAAGACGAGCTTACTACACTGGAACTCCCAACTGACCTTGAGGGATACATACAGTTATGCATTCGTATTGACCAAAGACTCCTGGAAAGGAAACGGGAGAAGCGGGGTTATTATAATCTAGGCACTTTCTCCAATTTCTCAGAGAGCCATGTTTTTCCAAAGATGCAGACACCTTCTCAAACAAGATCTGATTCAGAACCAATGCAAGTAGATATCATACGGGGGCCAATTTCTGCTACTGAAAAAAGACGTCGCCTTGCTGAAAAACTTTGCCTTTATTGTGGACAACATGGCCATTATGTTCTAGACTGTCCTAACAAACCTCAATGGGCAGTAGCTGCAATTGAAATTAGTCAGAATTCTGTGCCCTATTCCCACTGTGACTCACTTGGTCTGGTGACACAACCCATGTTGTCTACTGCACCATGTTCTAACAATATGACTTCTAATCGTCCTCATTTCATCCTACCAATTCAGATTTGTTATGGATCATGCACGTTGTCTACCACAGCAATGTTGGATTCTGGTGCAGCTGGGAATTTTATGGACATTAAGTTTGCATTTGATAATCACATTGTGCACAGTCCAAGATCATCACCAGTTGAATTAGTTACTATGGATGGGTCACCTTTAAACTCTGGTCCTGTTACTCATGACACAATTGAACTGGAAGTATTAATTGACTCTGATCATCGTGAGAAGATTTATTTCCAATTAATCTCTTCACCAAAGTTTGCAGCAATTTTGGGCATCCCATGGCTCAGCATCCATAATCCTTTAGTGGACTGGAAGTCAAGAAGTTTAACTTTCACTTCTGAATTTTGTCAACAGAATTGTCAACTGAAGCAGTCTATTCCCTCTCAGGTTGGAGCAACTGAAATACCCATCATCTCTGTACAATTATCTGATCCCTATAAACAATTTATAGATGTTTGTGACAAAAGGAAATGCTGACCAGCTCCCTCCTCATCGCAGTTATGACTGCCCTATCGAACTTTTACCAGGTGCATCCATACCTTATGGGCGCATTTATCCTCTTTCAGAGATGGAACTGAAGGTCCTAGATGAGTACATCAAGGAATATTTAGCCAAAGGATTTATATGGCATTCAACTTCACATGCAGGAGCACCGATATTCTTTGTACCAAAGAAGGATGGCACATTACGTCCTTGTATTGACTATAGAGAACTAAACCAAATAGCTGTTAAAAATTGTTACCCTCTTCCTCTTATTCCAGAACTGTTTGAAAGATTATGGTCAGCAAAAATCTTTACTAAGTTGGATTTATGAGGGGCATACAACCTTGTCCGAATACGACCAGGGGACGAGTGGAAGACAGCGTTCCGAACAAGGTACGGGCATTTTGAATCTCTTGTCATGCCGTTTGGACTTTGCAATGCCCCAGCAACATTCCAACACTTCATAAATGATGTCTTCCGAGATCTCTTGGATCAATTTGTGGTGGCATATTTAGATGACATACTAATATATTCGGAAAATCTGGAAGAACATCGCAAGCAGGTTACCATGGTTTTGAACCGTCTGAGAGAAAACCAACTCTATATTAAACTGGAAAAGTGTGAATTCGAAAAGTCAGAAATTCAGTTCTTGGGGTACATCATTTCACCTGAAGGGTTGCTCATGGACCCCAGCAAGATCCAAGCTATTTTGGACTGGCCTACTCCCAAGAATGTGAAGGAGGTTCAAAGATTTGTAGGCTTTGCAAATTTTTACCACAAGTTTATTAGGAATTTCTCAAAGGTTATCAGCCCAATAACCCAACACACTCAGAAAGGAATTTCTTTTAAATGGTCTTCAAGTGCAGAAGATGCATTTGGTAAATTAAAGACTCTTTTTACTTCTGCTCCTATCTTGGTTCATCCTAATCCTGATCATCCATTTATCATTGAAGTAGATGCTTCAGATTCTGCAGTGGGAGCAGTACTGTCCCAGAGAATTGGTGAGAAACAGTTGCTTCATCCTTGTGCTTTTTTCTCCTGCCAGATGTCGCCTCCCGGAAAGAACTATGACATTGGAAACAAAGAATTACTGGCGATTAAAAAAGTTTTCAGTGAATGGAGGCACCTTCTTGAAGGAGCATCTCATAGCATCTCATGTTGTGCAGGTCCTCACCGATCATCAAAACCTTGAATTTATTAGATCAGCCAAGAGACTTTCTGGAAGATAGGCTAGATGTTCTTTATTTTTTTCAAGATTTAATTTTCTAATTTCCTACAGACCTGGATCCTGAAATGGAAAAGCAGACACCTTATCCAGGATGTTTTCAGAAACAACTCCAGAACACACAACTGAGACCACCATCTTACCTGCTAAAAACTTTGTAGAGGCAACCATTTCCAAAGGTATACTTCAGAAAATTAAAGAAGGCTATATTGGAGATCCTTTCCTTGATCATCCATCTATAGATATAGATTTAACTTTTAAAAATGGGGTTTGGACTCTGAATCAATGTATATATGTTCCTGAAGCCACACATCTTGAAAATTTACGCCTGATTCATGACTCTAGACCCGCAGGTCACATGGGAGTCAAAAAGACCAAAGAACTTTTGTCACGCTCATTTTGGTGGCCAAAGTACCAGATGGATGTCAAGAAATATGTTTCTTCCTGCCAGACATGTGCTAGGAATAAGATCCCTCGTTCCTCACCACTGGGATTACTTCAGCCTCTTCCTATTCCATCTCGTCCTTGGGGTTCTATTTCTATGGATTTTATTGTTGATCTACCACCCTCAAAAGACAGGAGCACAATCCTAGTAGTGGTTGACCGTCTTAACAAGATGGCTCATTTTATACCCACAAAGGGGGTACCATCTGCTGAAGATACTGCTGAACTGTTTACCCGAGAAGTTTTCCGTTTACATGGCATACCTGACAATGTAGTCTCTGACCATGGGGTACAGTTTACTTCTAAGTTCTGGAAGAGTTTTTGTGCCAACTTAGGAATTGAAATAAACTTATCTTCTGCTTTTCATCCCCAGTCTAATGGCCAAACTGAGCGTACAAACCAAACCCTTGAACAGTATTTGCGATGTTATACAAGCTATGTCCGGGATGATTGGGTCGACTTTCTTCCAACTGCAGAATTTGCATATAACAATTCTCAACATGCTTCTACTTCTCAGAGTCCATTTTATGCCAATATGGGTTTCCATTCTGCATTCATTCCCAACCTCACCATTTATTCTTCAGTTCCTGCTGTTACTGACAGATTATCTACCGTGCAGTAAGTTCAAGAAAAGTTGGAGACTACTTTGTGTGAAGCTCAAAATCGCTACAAGAAAGCTGCAGACAGACACCTCAAATCTTTCCCTTCCTATGGTGTGGGAGAAAAGGTATGGCTCTCTACAAAAAATTTAAAACTCAAGATACCTTCAGCTAAACTAGGTCAGAAATTTATTGGACCTTTTGAAATTGAGTCTCAAATTAATTCTGTAGCCTTTCGTTTAAAATTGCCAGACACGATGCGGATTCACCCTGTTTTTCATTCTTCACTTCTCAAACCTTATGTGGAAAATCCTTTTCCGGGACATAACCTGCCTCCACCCAACCCAGTTACAGTTGAAGGAGAAGAGGAATATATAGTAGAAAAAATTTTAGATTCCAGAATTTTTCAAAATCGCCTACAGTATTTGATTAAATGGCAAGAATATGGTCCAGAAGACAACTCTTGGGAGCCCTTAAATAATGTCCATGCTCCACAACTGGTAAGAGACTTTCATCGTCGCTACCCTGGCAAGCCATGTCAAGTACCGTCCAGAGGACGCTACTGGAGAAGGGGGAATACTGTCAGGAACTGAACCCCTGACCTTGTGATCATGCTCTGTAACCTTGCCCATTATGCCACTGAGAAACTTGTTTAGCCTTGCCTTGCTGAGTTGTGTCTTTCCTGCATGGAGTAACGATGTGATAGATTGCACCTGCTCTGTGGCCAATCATGGGTGGTGCTGCGCCATTTAAACTCATAGGACACTCCATTCTGTGCCTGATTATTCTGGCTATTCCTCTCCTGCTGTGTTTATCCTCTTCTACGTTACTGCTCCTGTGTACTGACCTCGGCATATCTCTGACTATGGTTAATCTACTGTCCCTGTGTACCAACCTTGGCATATCTCTGACTATGGCTAATCTACTGTCCTTGTGTACCAACCTCGGCAAACGTCTGACCACGGCCCCTGTGCTACGGACCCTGCTTACGACTAACCGTGGCTGCCCACTACTTTGCAGGTACTACTCTTAAGACATATTGAATGTACTGCTATTGCTTGCTGGGTACACTGTAATTTGCTCCACCAATTGGACTCCAACTAAGTTACCAACAACGTTACAAATATAGTTTCTAGTTACAATGACTTTGGAAAGATCATTGTATATTAAAAATATTGTAACATGAGGCCATTATACCTAAACAACATGTTAATGACGTTTGCTGTGCCACAAGGCAGTTGAACTATATTAACTATTGTGAGATTCTGTGATTGCGACAGCATTGTCTATGATATTATATATTAAAAAATTACAATTATACAATCATTGTTTTCCAATTAGTCTTTTAAAATTTCTTTGGTGTACCATAACAATAGCCTTTTCAGCACACAGACTAATGAAGTAATTTATGTGTATATGCAAGTGTGTTACTGTGTAAAATGTAATAATAAAATGTACATTATGGGAGTAAAAATGAAAGCGAAAGAGTAAAAAAAAAAATGTTTATTTGCTGTTATAGTGGTAAACAGCAAATAGCAATGGTGGAACAAAATAAAAAGTATAGAAAAGCCTATATTTCCATTAATATACAACTAAATATAAAATATATATTATATATATATATATATATATATATATATATCTTCAACAAGGCTACTAAAAAGAAAACACAACTAATACAACAGGAAACAAGGCTCCTACCACTGTGTCAATCTAAAAAAGGCAAAAAAAAAAATTCTAAAAATGGACTGGTCTTCGAGGGGTTATAATAATGTGAATTTCAGTGATGATGTACTTTTTTATGTACAGTATATAATGTGAACACACATATTGACTACAGATATGCACCAAAATTAACATTAAGTGACCTACACGAGATTGCTTGCTGCCCGACCATGCCATATAATTAGTGCTCACAGTTCTACACACTACAATGCTGAATAATATATAATAGCACACAAAGTATAGAAATACACAGGTTTTTCGATGAGAAGGGACTCATCTTCGGTGCAAGTGCCTATTATAATGTAATTACAGGGGTTTAAAACTGTTTGGAAAGACATTTAATAACAGAGCTGCAAATGGTTTAGCTTGGTAGTTCATACTGTCATCGAGATGAAATGAAGGTGTCTGAAGGGAGAGCTGTAAATATCAGTCGTATTTTACCACTGCCAAAGAAATAATAACAAGTAAGTGATCATAGTTCTTCTGCTTGGCTTCATGCTACGAAGGCCAAAGAGGTTTATGCAGACTTCACTGGGGTTGTTTATTCACCATTCTCATGACATGTGTTGTAGTGTAACAATATGGTTTTGTTCCAGGAAGTATACATGGATTGAACATGTGTACCTACAGCAATAAATCTGTTTCCACAAAAAAAATAAAAAAAATAAAAAAATTATATATATATATATATATATATATATATATATATATACACATTTAATTAGCATATACTTTATCTGGAGGAATATTACTGGACGATCTCTTATCGCAAAGTCATCCATTCAGATAATTGTAATGATACCTGTTGTGCACAAGTCTGCAGAACTGGACTTCACCTATCTTAGGCTACTTTCACACTAGCGTTTTAAAATTCCGGTATTGAGTTCCATCATAGGGGCTCAATACCGGAATAAAATGCTTCAGTTTTGTCCCCATTCATTGTCAATGGGGACAAAACTGAACTGAAGACAACGGAATGCTCCTGAAAGCATGCTGCGGTTTGCTCTCCGGTCCAGGCATCCGCACCAAGACGGATCTGTCATGACCCCTAATGAAAGTCAATGGGGATGGATCCATTTGGTGTGACACAATGGTGAACGGATCCGTCCTCCATTGACTTTCAATGGAGTTCATGACGGATCCGTCACCTGCGCACATACATACATACACATAAACATACACAGACATATACACATACATACTTACATGCTCTTGGCAGGTCTCCACAGCGCAGGAGGAGCAGGACGGCGCACACATAGGACGATTCCACCCGGCGCCCAGCAGAGGGCGCTGTGGGGAATCGTCCTATGTGCGCGCCGTCCTGCTCCTCCTGCGCTGTGGAGACCTGCCGGGAACATGTAAGTATGTATGTGTATTTGTATGTGTATATGTCTGTGTGTGTGTGTATGTACTGTGTGACATGTGTGGGGCCGGAGCGCGGTTCTGGCCCGGCCCCACACATGTCCCTGCGGCAGCACGGATCCGGCGGCACCCTTCACCTGCTGGATCCATGCTGCTGCTAGTGTGAAAGAGGCCTTAGTTGCCTTTCTAAAGTACTAATAGTGGCTCTTGGTACCTAGGCAACCCCAGAACTTACAAAAGGTCTGAAATGCACAACAACCGGACAGACACAAAAAGAAAATAAGACTCTGAAATAAACATGCCATTGAGTGACAGGAACTGAATGTTGAGGGTCACGGAAGGAAGAAATCTAGCAATGGAGTGGATGGGAGGTGTATGGCATACAGCTAGGTAGTGGTTGAATGGAACAGAAATGGAACAGTGCTGACTGAACTGGCCCTATATAAATTTAAGTCGGCAAATCAGCCTGGACAACACAAAAGCACAAATAACAAAATATCTGGAATTGGATTATTATGGACTCAACAAATGCTTTGCCTGACAACCAGAATAAAGTAGGACCTTGATATATAAAGGTTCAGCAATCGGCAGCTCAGTGGCAAAACTCTCATTTACATTAGAATTGCATAAATGGAATTTTTGGTGTGGATTTTACAAGTAACTACTACTGTACAGTCATGGCCAAAAGTTTTGAGAATGACACAAATATTATATTTTCACATGATCTGCTGCCCTCTGGTTTTTATGTGTGTTTGTCAGATGTTTTTATCACATACAGAAATATAATTGCAATCATATTATGAGTAACAAAAGCTTATATTGACAGTTAGAATGAGTTAATGCAGCAAGTCAATATTTGCAGTGTTGACCCTTCTTCTTCAGGACCTCTGCAATTCTCCCTGGCATGCTCTCAATCAACTTCTGGACCAAATCCTGACTGATAGCAGTCCATTCTTGCACAATCAATGCTTGCATTTTGTCAGAATTTGTAGGTTTTTGTTTGTCCACCCGTCTCTTGATGATTGACCACAAGTTCTCAATGGGATTAAGATCTGGGGAGTTTCCAGGCCATGGACCCAAAATCTCTATGTTTTGTTCCCTGAGCCATTTAGTTATCACCTTTGCTTTATGGCAAGGTGCTCCATCATGCTGGAAAAGGCATTGTTGATCGCCAAACTGCTCTTGGACGGTTGGGAGAAGTTGCTCTCGGAGGTTATTCTGGTACCATTCTTTATTCATGGCTGTGTTTTTAGGCAAGACTGTGAGAGAGCCGATTCCCTTGGCTGAGAAGCAACCCCACACATGAATGGTTTCAGGATGCTTTACAGTTGGCATGAGACAAGACTGGTGGTAGCGCTCACCTCGTCTTCTCCGAATAAGCTGTTTTCCAGATGTCCCAAACAATCGGAAAGGGGATTCATCAGAGAAAATTACTTTACCCCAGTCCTCAGCAGTCCACTCCCTGTACCTTTTGCAGAATATCAGTCTGTCCCTGATGTTTTTTTCTGGAGAGAAGTGGCTTCTTTGCTGCTCTCCTTGAGACCAGGCCTTGCTCCAAGAGTCTCCGCCTCACAGTGCGTGCAGATGCACTCACACCTGCCTTCTGCCATTCCTGAGCAAGCTCTGCACTGCTGGTAGCCCGATCCCACAGCTGAAACACTTTTTAAGAGACGGTCCTGGCGCTTGCTGGTCTTTCTTGGGCGCCCTGGAGCCTTTTTGGCAACAATGGAACCTCTCTCCTTGAAGTTCTTGATGATTGCGATAGATTGTTGACTGAGGTGCAATCTTTCTAGCTGCGATACTCTTCCCTGTTAGGCCATTTTTGTGCAGTGCAATGATGACTGCACCTGTTTCTTTAGAGATAACCATGGTTAACAGAAGAGAAACAATGATGCCAAGCACCAGCCTCCTTTTAAAGTGTCCAGTGGTGTCATTCTTACTTAATCATGACAGATTGATCTCCAGCCCTGTCCTCATCAACACCCACACCTGTGTTAATGGAGCAATCACTGAAACAATGTTAGCTGGTCCTTTTAAGGCAGGGCTGCAATGATGTTGAAATGTGTTTTGGGGATAAAGTTCATTTTCTAGGCAAGTAATTGCTGTTAAGCTGACCACTCTTTATAACATTCTGGAGTATATGCAAATTGCCATTATAAAAACTGAAGCAGTAGACTTTGTAAAAATTAATATTTGTATCATTCTCAAAACTTTTGGCCATGACTGTATATTAAAGTGATTGCAAGGCAATATTTATTGAAAGGGCTCAGAGTGGGTTAAAATAAATAAGAGCTCATCTCATCCATCTGCCACCTTTCCCTTTCCACCACTTACCAGTTTTCTGCTGGTCTCTACTTCCTGATTACATTTTGATAGAAACAAACGTCTTGCTCAGCCAATCACTATCTTGGATAAGTTATTGTTGGGATAAGTTATTGTTGCCAGTTATTGGTTGAGTGGGCATTACTTGTGTGTCGAGATGAGTCCAAGAAGTGTTGAAATGGGGTATGAGTGGGGTAGGTATTGAATTATTATTTTTTTAACCCACTCTTAAGCCTTTCCAAAAACTTTTGCTTTACTGAACAACCCCTTTACTGAACAACCCCTTTTTAACCCCCAATATCAGTCAGTGATCTGCTCATTTTAGGTAAAACTTCATTTTACTGACTTCCTGCTCCGATCATCCTCTATAAAGCCTTATTCTCACATCAGTGTTTTGGTTAGTGATTTCCATCAGTGATTTTGAGCCAAAACCTAGAGTGGAGCCTCCACAGACATAAGGTAAAGATCTGCACCTGTTCTGTGTTTAGAGCTGCACCTGGTTTTGGCTCACAATTACTGATGGAAGTCACTGACTGAACACTGACTATATGAATAAGGCTTAAATAATACTTGTAATAATGAGTACTCTTTGATATAATTGATTTGCTTCCTCCTGACTATGGACTGGAAAACCAGAGACTTAGTTGAAAATTACAAGATTATATCCAGGATGCATGCAGGGTTCAGGCAGAACAGGAAGTAGATGAGGTACAGCTTCACCTAAAAGGGAATTTAGTTTTGCCCAGTGGTGTTAGGGAACTTCGGTGTTAAATGCACCTTGAAAAGATACATATCAGGGGCCAGAATTAAAGAATTGATGACCTTGGTCTGTTGATTAAGTAATTCACAAAATGATGACTATATTTTTGTTTTTTAGCCAGGTATAGTTCCAAAAAAGTGCAGTGGCTCTAAAGTATGGGGCAATTTAGGTGGAGAACCAACTGAGGGGGCTAAAAGCAGAGCTAGCAGAAACTATTGATCTATACAGATAGTGACATGTTTGTGACGTGCTTATGAAAATAAACTGCATAGCTATGTACATAGGGACTGTATTAAGGTATGTCCAAAGTCTGTATGAAGAAGGGGCCTATCCCTGAAACGCATCCATTGGTTTGAGACACTTTTGTATCCAGACCTTTGATCTGCATCCCCTGTGACCTTTTTCTCTCACAGGCTGCTCCACATACCACTCTTTTTTCACAGATCCTACTCCCCATGCTTTCCTCTCTCTTACACAGACTGCTCTCTCATTTTTGTATCTTTTTCACAGACTGCTCTGCATGCTATCTGTTTCTTACACAGACTGCTCCCCATGCACCCTTTCTCATATACACTGTTCCTCATACTTCCTGTCATTTACAGACTGCTTCCCTTGGCCCCCTATCTCTTACAGAGTGTTTCTCATGTCCCTCTCTCTCTCAAACAGCTCCTCATGTGGTCCTCTCAGAATGTACTTCCCATTACTCCACCCTCTTCCACAAGCTGCTCCCCTTATTTTCTCACATACTGCTCCGCGTGCTCCCTCGCAGACTGTTCTCTTGTTCTCAGTTGTCCCCTCATTTCCTTCCCCCACATTCAAAGCTTGAAGCAGCAGCAGCATCCTCTGTTAGGCCCAGCAACATTCCTGCTGTACCTTGTGGGTGTGGATGCTACCAAACCAGTTAATTGGCACAGTGGGTCCACACACACACACATCAGGCCATGGACCCCATTGGCCCATCCCCACATAGGCATGCCTCCAAGAGCTTGAACAACAGTGTGCAAGTCTGAAGCAAATAATATCGTATCTGCAACATGTCTCAGACCTTCTGGATTCACTGACTGCAACTGCAATGGCAACCAGCAACTCCTGCAGCTACTGCACCATCCGGCAAATCGTCTCTGCAGAAAGTTCATGACCCACATTGTCTCATCCCCCATGCTATGATGTAATGCACAATCCATTTTGCATTATTGCCCCATTAATTACTAATGGAACAGGCCACAATAGCCTTTAGTATTTTTCATTTGGGTAGAGAGGCCCTTGGATGAGCAAACCCTTTGTGGGGGAGAAATTTAACTATTCCAACTAATTTGCAACTGTTCATGGAGTCATTTTGGAAAAAATTTTGTGGAGCCTGGACATGTTTTATCTGCTGCCTCCTTACTTCTATGCTTTTCGCCAAAATTCCCTTACTGTAGGCCAATATGCTATCCAGTTTTAAACATTGGCCTTGGAGCTAGCCTGGAATAATGAAGCGTTGACTTTAGCCTTCTGAGTTGGGTTCTCTGGCAAAATTAAGGATGAGTTGACAGGCTTGGACATACCTGCCTGGATGCCCTGGTGTTTGTGACTACATGGATTGACATGTGGTTTTGTGAGCAAACAAAGGAGAGTGGTAAAGAAAGATGACCCTTTCGACAGGCAACTAAATTTCAAACACCATTCACTCTGTCTCCTACTTCTCCTCCTGTCAGTAGCTTAACCAATGCAGATGGATAGAGTAAGACTGTTTGAGGAGGAACTTAACCAAAGATGTACCAATAAACTGTGTATGTATTGTGGAGGCAATGGTCATTTTATTTACACCTGTCCACAGAAGCTAGGAAACTATAGAACCTAAGGTCCATTGGAGAGGTAACCCTAGGTAAAGATCTGTCCTCTCCACAACTGTCCTTGCCTGTGAGTTCGTCTTCTTGTTGAACCTGGTTCACCATGTTGGCCTTCCTTGCTTCTGGTTCGGCAGGTAACTTCGTAAATCAATATGTGGCGGATCAGTATCTGATACAAGTTCAATTCCTCAAAAGACACTTGGTGTTGACTTCCATTTATTGAAGGGCTCTGTCTCAGTCTATACAATTCGCCACTGAACCCATGGATCTGCAAGTTGGAGTACTTCATTCTGAGAAGATATCTCTTCTTGACAGACATATTCTCTTCTGTTATGGCTGCCATGGCTCTGTATGCATCAACATGCATTGACTACAGAGGTTTCAATAAAATCACTATCAAAAACAAATATCTGTTGCAACCAGTGTTTTTGATCTTTGTGTGAAGTAAAATTTTTCTTAGAACTGTATTTGCTTGAGATCTACAATTTGATACCTATCTGTCAAGACTATGAATTGAAAACTGCTTTCAATACCTGTGATGGACACGTGTACTTTATTAAGCCCAGGGGCATAGCTATAGGGGGTGCAGAGGTAACAGTTGCTATTGGGCCCAGGAGCCTGAGGGGGCCAAAAGATCATTGTGCTGCATAAGAACACATCAGTATTATAGAAAGTGCATGCTGGTCAAGTTACCTCTGGCTGGAGGGAAGGGGTTAGGTCAAGAATTTGGCATGGGAGGTGCCATTTAAATTTTTGCCTCAGGCAGCATGAAGGCTATGTGCTTCCCTGCCCCTGGCCGCAAAGCACTGAGGGAAGGGGGGGGGGGGGAAACTGAACTCTTGCATCAGGACCCATAAGCCTTTACCTATGCCCCTGATTATGCCCTTTGATTTAGTTAATGCACCTTCCCTGTTTCAGAATCTTCAGAGACCTCCTTATGAATGTGCTGTCGTTTATCTTGATGATATTCTAATCTTTTCCTAAGACCTTGCAAATGAACCTGCTGTACTGAACTGGCTTTTCTCATCTGGTCTACATGGTCAGACTGAGGGAGAATTGACTCCACACCAAATATGAAAAATGTACTTTTGAAAATTCTTCTTTGTTGTTTCTTGGATATTTCACTGCAGATGTTTTTTGGGCTTCACACCCTACTATAGAAATTTTATTTTCCCCATTTTTGACTGCACCCATTTTTGCCCTGACTCACAGGTACAGATGCCAAAAAATGGACTTGTCAGGCTGACGCTGCTTTCTTGTCTCTTAAACAGGCTTTTTCTTCCACTCCAGTTCTTTATTGTCCGGATGCCAACAAGCAATATTTTGTGAAGGTGACGCTTCCTCTACAGGTGTTGGGGCAGAGTTGACTCAAAAGTTCTCTTTTGGCAAAATGGTGACATGTGGGTTCTTTTCTAAAGCATTCACTGCTCTTGAGCGTAACTACTCCATAGGAAACAGAGCGCTATTAGCTGTCAAAGTGGCCTCAGAAGAATGGAGTTATCTTCTGGAGGGAGCTGATGTCCTGTCAAGGTCCTTTGATGAAGAGGAAAAAAACTACAATATATCATTGACCCTGCAAAAATTGACAGTGGCCAGGGGTAGATTGGTCATAGACCCTAAAAGGAATTTTCCCTGTGGGTCGATTCTCAGGTGGCTGCCCGAGCCCTCCTCACTACCACTGGCCAGGTACATAATGATCTGATGCTCTCTGTGGTAAATAACACTGGGGGCATCAGGTACTTCTATACCTTGCTGGAGGCCACAGACACCCTCCTGAATTCTATGACATTGCTGTCCTGTCCTTGTCACATACCCTGCCATAGGCCACACGCCACTATATGAGGTAGTGTACAAATGTTTCAGACACATAGGCTTCTTCCAGGTCCTTGCCTCCATTCTGCACCGCACTGCTTCTACTTGATTGCGGAGTGGGTCCGTGATGCGAGGTTCACACGGCCCGGTGCCCATGTATTGTGGTTCCGCCATATGCGGGCTGCAATACGGCCACAGCCGGGCAATGGCCATGTGCATGAGGCCTAAGGAAAACAGAATGTGGCAGCTATTGATGGACATCTTCTGGGGGGATTTAGTGTTGCACTATGGTATTGCTGACCCTGCCTACTTGGGTTGGCCCTATCAACTTATATTGGCCCTGCTTTCTGTCAACTTGGACACACTTACAACATGGGGGCCACTTTTTAGTTTTTTTTTTTTTCCCAGTTTACCCCCGATAGTTGCTTCTGTCAGTGTGAATAATATTCTTCCTTGTAAAACTTTTGTGTCTGAATCCAAAATGGCACTGGTTTTGAACTGTGGGCATTGTTCCAAGGTAGCTGGACAACAAGGGCAGCATAAAACCTTCAAGGTAATTTCTCTGTATTACTGGTGGCCATCCATTCTCAAGGATATTCAGGATTTTGTGTCTGTGTGTTGTGTGGTCAAAATAAAACACCCAAGCAAAATTCTGTTGGTTATCTTCTCACTCTTCCAGAAGCTTGCTTGTAATATATCTCAATGGATTGTATTACAGACTTGCCACCCTCCTAAGGATGCTCAGTTATCTGGGTGATGGTGGATCATTTTTCAACAATGATGCACCTTATACCATTGCCTGGTCTCACTTCTGCCAGCCATTTAGCCCGGATGTTTTTTCTACATATCATCCATCTCCATGGTTTACCAGGGCATATTGTGTCTGTCAGAGATGTCCAATTCACTTCAAAGTTCTGGCAGGCAGGCAAGCAGAACATGTCAAACAAATTCTTGCCAAAGTTTTACACTATATCATGAATATTCATCAGGACAACTGGGGTGACTTATTGCATTGGGCAGAGTTCTCTCATAATAATCCTGTCAGTAAATAAACAATTAAATCCCCACTTCCCATCATGATAACCAATCTAATATTCTGATTCCTGGCACCTCAACCTCTGGCGTACCAGCAGATGACGTATCAGTATCAGAATTTTTCAGAAATTTGACAGGAGACCAAGACTGCATTGGAAAAAAACACTGTTCAGATGAAAAAGTTTGCAGATCGTCAATGCAAAATTCCTCATCAGTGTTCTCCAGGTGACAAGGTATGGATTTCCTCAAAGTACATTAAGCTCAAAGTACCATCTTACAAACCTTGCTTCATTGGCCCATTCAAAGTCATCAAGAAGATAAATGATATATGCTACAAGTTAAAACTTCCTGCATCATTGCATGTTGGCAATTCTTTTCATGGTTCTCTTCTAAAGCTGGTGATCTTCAATCAGTATTCTACAGCTTCAAACTCAAATTCTTCTCCAGTCAGTTATGAGGGTTCTTATGAAGTCAAATACATTCTTGGAGTGAAGAAAGTCACAAGCAAAGCTTATTTTCTGATGGACCATCTTGGGACCCTAAGGAGAATATTGATGCTACTCTTCTTTTAAATACATTTTTGCAGAGGGGATGTCAGGGGTGTTACTGTTAGGCCCATGGTCCCTGACCGGCGAATTCCTGCTGTACCCTGTGGGTGTGAACACTGCGCTAGTCACCATGTCATCCAGCATCCTGGACTGACGTTCTCTGAAAGCTGCCGCCTCCATACTGCTGCCCAGCACTCCTCTCTCTGTCTCTGCCTCTCTATCTAGGGAATTAGTTCTGTAATGGTAGACAAAATGGGATGAAATGCTGTCAGAGTGGCACATAGGTCCATTTCAAACAGGGCTTTGCCCGTTTATTTTGCTACACACAAATAAAAGTATAAGGGTGATTTACATTCAGGCCCTAAATACAAATCAACAGCTGCTTGGTTAAGCGCTAACTGAACATATAATTTTTCCTAACTGTACATCAGTTTTATTATCAACCTCTCAAACAAAACTACATTAACATTTGTTTCCTCACATCAGGAGCAAGTGTCCACTTTCAGGGTAGCAACCTTAGGCTACTTTCACACTGGCGGCAGGCCTGATCTGAAGGGTGCTGCCGGATCAGGCCTGCCGCAGTGACATGTGTGGAGCCGGAACCGCGCTCCGGCCCCACACATGTCACACAGTACAGGGACAGGACGGCTCACACAGGTCACGATTCCGCACAGCGCCCTCTGCTGGGCGCCTGGTGGAATCATGACGATTCCACCAGGCGCCCAGCAGAGGGCGCTGTGGGGAATCGTGACCTGTGTGAGCCCTCCTGTCCCTGACGCTCCGAAGACCTGCCGGGGAGCATGTAAGTATGTGTGTTTGTATGTCTATATGTGTGTGTATGTTTATGTTTATGTGTGTGTCTGTGTCTGTATGTGTCTATGTGTAGCCGGATCTGTAATGGACTCCATTGAAAGTCAATGGAGGGCGGATCCGGTTACCATTATGGTCACACCAGACGGATCCACCCCCATTGACTTGCATTGGGGGTCATTCCGGATCCGTCTTGGTGCGGATGCCTGGACCGGAGAGCAAACCGCAGCATGCTGCGGTTTGTTCTCCGGTCTGAAGACGGAACGGAATGCTTTCAGGAGCATTCCGTTGTCTTCAGTTCAGTTTTGTCCCCATTGACAATGAATGGGGACAAAACTGAAGCGTTTTATTCCGGTATTGAGCCCCTATGACGGAACTCAATACCGGAATTTTAAAACGCTAGTGTGAAAGTAGCCTAAGTAATAGTCTCTCCATACAGGATCTGTCTTTTCAGATGGCCCCCTCTGTAGAGCAGCCCTTGCACCTAGCCTAATCATGAGCTTGTGTTACAAAGAAAATCTTGTACTGACCACTGTTCTATAAAAATCCTGGCCCGAGAACAGGACTTACTAAAGTCCTTAACAAACCACTCTTTGCTAGAGATACTTAGCTTTGCTGGATTCCTTATATCTCGCCCAGCTTTCCCTGGAAGAGATTTATACTTCCTGCAGCTTAGTGCACATACCCTGACGCGCAAAAGTGTAACACTGTTTTGAACTTTTGACTTTCAGGCTACATATCTCACCATCCACTACAGCTTTGAACGTGAGACTACCATAATTTTATAGACAATCATTTTAACTATCGTATACATAAATTGGACTTGCAAGTATTTAGCACATGATTAGTTATGCAGATTCTTGTCATGTAACTCCATTGTTACTGTTTTTCTCCTGGTGGTGGAACAATCTTTTTCTTTTTGTATACTACAAATTACAACCTGTTCTCAGATTCCCTAATAGCTCAGTGTGTTAAGTTGATCCCAAGCGAAAGGTCACTTGTTTGAATCCAGGAGCAGCCATGAAGATTTTCCAAGAAAAGAGAAACAGGATCATCCAGCTCATAGATAGCGGTATCTCGGCCAAGAAAATAGCCATCAGAATTGAAAGAATACGAAATGAAGTCCAACCATCCATTCCAAAGCCAAGAGGTGGATGTTCAGGCAAAATATGACTTAACAAGTCTGCTCATCACAAGGTCTATCAGAAAAAGGGGCTATCCGATTGAGAAATTGAAGGAACTGTCAAGTTCCGTGGAGGAAGCCTGATGATATGGGGTTGTTTCACAGCTAAAGGTGTTGGATACTTGACCAGGATCGATGGTTGTCTCAATGGTGAGCTATATGTGAGTGTCCTACAAGACAAATTACTTTGTACATTTGAGTACTATGGGTATGAAAAGAATCCGAGGTATATGTCGAGATTGACAAAGAAATGGTTCAATGACAATGAAGTCAATGTGC
The DNA here is from genome assembly GCA_900303285.1 of Rhinella marina. Classification (NCBI taxonomy): domain Eukaryota; kingdom Metazoa; phylum Chordata; class Amphibia; order Anura; family Bufonidae; genus Rhinella; species Rhinella marina. The sequence continues at coordinate 33,191 of ONZH01021316.1, read as the reverse complement.
CGAATTGGCCCCCACAGTCCCCAGACCTCAACCCAATCGAACATTTGTGGGTAGAGTTGAAGAAAAAGCTGTATTCATACCAAAGTGAGTCGACCAGTATGCACCAACATTGGGAATGTGTATAAGAGACCTGGGAACAGATTTCGGTTGAGACATGCTTGAATCTGATCAAGAGCATGCCCAGAAGAATACAGGCAGTGTTGAAAACATTGTTACTAGAGATGAGCGAGCACTAAAATGCTCGGGTGCTCGTTATTCGAGTCGAATTTTTCCCGATGCTCGGGTGCTCGTTTCGAATAACGAACCCCGTTGAAGTCAATGGGAGACTCGAGCATTTTTTGCAGGGGACCAAAGCTCGGCATAGGGAAGATTGCGTGGAAACCTCAGAAAATTATGGAAACACCACGGAAATGGACAGGAAACAGCAGAGGCAGCATGCATGGATGCCTCTGAGGCTGCCTAATTGTACCATTACGCCAAATTCTGGACAACAGCCTGGTGGTGACCCTCAAGACAATTGTGCTGACCCAGACCAAGATGGGCAAGGCACATGCCGGTCACATGTTAGTAAAGCACCCAACTAGGTGCAACGAAGGTCCATTACTGCCTGCGGGTGACACCACTGCCCATGCTGGCACTGCTTTCCTATCACCCCGCCCCAGGACACAGGCATAAGCCTGACACAGCATGGTGATGACACCACCAAGTGACCAAGTTAGATGAGGTGGCATGTGAGCCACCCAAAAATTTAGCCTGACACAGCATGGCGGTGACACCACCAAGTGACCAAGTTAGATGAGGTAGCAGGTGAGCCACCCAAAAATTTACCCTGACACAGCATGGCAGTGACAACAGAGTGACCAAGTTAGACTGATGTAGCAGGTGAAGCACATAAAATTTTACCCTGACACAGCATGGCGGTGACAACAGAGTGACCAAGTTATACTGATGTCGCAGGTGAAGCACATAAAATTTTACCCTGACACAGCATGGCGGTGAACCAGAGTGACCAAGTTAGACTGATGTAGCAGGTGAAGCACATAAAATTTTACCCTGACACAGCATGGCGGTGAACCAAGAGTGACCAAGTTAGACTGATGTAGCAGGTGAAGCACATAAAATTTTACCCTGACACAGCATGGCGGTGATAATAGAGTGACCAAGTTAGACTGATGTAGCAGGTGAAGCACATAAAATTTTACCCTGACACAGCATGGCGGTGACAACAGAGTGACCAAGTGAGACTGATGTAGCAGGTGAAGCACATAAAATTTTACCCTGACACAGCATGGCGGTGAACCAGAGTGACCAAGTTAGACTGAGGTAGCAGGTGAACCACCCAAAAATTAACCCTGACACAGCATGGAGGTGACACCACCAATGCCTTGGTCAGACTGAGATTGCAGTCAAATGGCTGTAGGTGAGCCTCCTAAAAAATTGTCTTTGAGTGTCTGTAGTTGACGGTCGTAAAAAAATTGATTGGAGAGAGGGCCTGTAGGTGGCCCTCTGTAAACATTGTTTGAAAACAGAGCCAGTAGGCCCTCTGAAAAATTGCCTGTTGGCTCAGCGTTTGTGTACGAAGAGAAGGAGGAGGAGAGGAATCGGATACATAAACAATGTTCATGTTGAGCTGCTTTTCCCTGGTGCAGATTTGAATTCCGGTGAAATCCAGGCTTTATTCATTTTAATAAGCTTCAGCCTGTCAGCACTGTCTGTTGCCTGGTGTGTACGCTTATCAGTGATGATGCCACCAGCTGCACTGAAGACCCGCTCTGACAACACGCTAGCGGCAGGGCAGGCCAGCACCTCCAAGGCGCACAGCGCCAGTTCGGGCCACGTGTCCAGCTTTGCAACCCAGTAGTTGTATGGAGCAGAGTGATCACGCAGGACGCTGGTATGGTCAGCTATGTACTCCCTCACCATCTTTCTGAACAGCTCCCCCCTACTCTGCCTAGATTGGGGACAGGTGACATAGTCTTGCTGGGGTGACATAAAACTGGCAAAGGCCTTGGAGAGTGTTCCCTTGCCAGTGCTTGACAAGCTGCCTGCTCCCCTCCTCTCCCCCGCTAGTTGGCCCGCAGAACTACGTCCTCTGCCGCTAGCGGTGTCAGATGGGAAGGATTGTTTCAGCTTGTGCATCAGGGCCTGTTGATATTGATTCACTCTCATACTCCTCTCCTCTACAGGAATGAGAGTGGAAAAGTTCTGCTTGTACCAGGGGTCCAGGAGGGTGAACACCCAGTAATCGGTGTTGTAAAAAATGCTTCTAATGCGAGGGTCACGGGAAAGGCAGCCTAACATGAAGTCAGCCATGTACGCAAAAGTCCCAACATGCAAGAATTCCCTTTCCCCAGTAGGCTGACTCTCCATTTCCTCCTCCTCCAACTCCTCCTCTTCAGCCCATACACGCTCAACAGATAAGAAGGAATGAGCATAGGTACCCTCTTCAGTCTCACCAACAGTCTTCTCCTCTTCCTCCTCCTCTTCCTCCTCATCCTCCTCCAATACGTGCTGAGAAACAGACCTGAGGGTGCTCTGGCTATCAAGCAACGTATCTTCTTTCCCCATCTCCTGTGGCCAGCGCAAAGCCTCTGACTTCATGCTGAGCAGTGACTTTTTCAGCAGACAAAGCAGCGGGATGGTGACGCTGATAATGGCGGCATCGCCACTGACCATCTGCACTGACTCATCAAAGTGGCTTAACACCTGACAGATATCAGACATCCACGTCCACTCCTCATTGTAGACTTGAGGAAGCTGACTAACCTGACTACCAGTTCTCGTGGAAGTTGTCATCTGGCAGTCTACAATGGCTCTGCGGTGATGGTAAATCCTGGCTAACATGTGTAATGTAGAATTCCATCGCATGGGCATGTCGCACAACAGTCGGTGAGCTGGCAGTTGTAAGCGCCGTTGCACTGCCCTGAGGGTGGCAGCATTTGTGGTTGACTTACGGAAATGCGAACAGATGCGTCACACCTTGGTAAGCAAATCTGACAAATTGGGGTAGGTCTTGAGGAACCGCTAAACCACAAGATTGAACATGTGGGCCAGGCATGGCACATGTGTGAGCCTGCCGAGATGCAGAGCCGCCACCAGGTTACGCCCGTTGTCACACACAACCATGCCTGGTTTGAGGTTCAGTGGCGCCAGCCAAAGATCGGTCTGCGCCGTGATGCCCTGTAACAGCTCTTGGGCGGTGTGCCTCTTGTCACCTAAGCTCAGCAGTTTCAGCACCGCCTGTTGGCGCTTACCCAGGGCAGTGCAGCTGCGCCTGGAGCTACCGACTGAAGGCGCCGTGCTCACGGATGGTAATTGAGAGGAGGAGGAGGGGTTGGAGGAAGAGGCATAATAAGCCTGGGAAACTGTGACCGAGGCAGGCCTCGCAATCCTCGGTGTGGGCAGCACATGAGCGGCCCCAGGGTCAGACTCGGTCCCAGCCTCCACCAAGTTAACCCAATGTGCCGTCATTGAGATATAGTGTCCCTGTCCGCCAGCACTTGTCCACGTGTCCGTGGTTAGGTGGACCTTATCACTAACCACGTTGGTCAGGGCACGGATGATGTTCTCTGACACGTGCTGGTGTAGGGCTGGGACGGCACATCGGGAAAAATAGTGGCGGCTGGGGACCGAGTACCGAGGGACAGCCACCGCCATCAGGTTGTGGAAAGCCTCAGTCTCTACCAGTCTATAGGGCAGCATCTCCAGGCTCAACAATTTGGAGATGTGGACGTTTAGAGCTTGTGCATGTGGGTGGCTGGAACTATATTTGCGCTTGCTGCTGTAAAGACAGTTGAACGCTGCGCTGGGACACATTGGTGGAGGTTGTGGAGGATCGTGCAGGTGAAGGGGTGGTTGTAGGGCGGTCGGTGCTCGTGCTGGGGTCCTGGGCTCACTCGCCGAGCCAGCATGTGACACAGGGGAAGGGGCAGTGGTGTGACCCGCAGGAGGTGAACGGCCTTGGTGAGTCGGGTGTTTAGCACTCATATGCCTGCACATGCTGGTAGTGGTTAGGCTGGTAGTGGTGGCTCCCCTGCTGATCCTGGTGTGGCACAGGTTGCACACCACAGTCCGTTGGTCATCCTCACTTTCTTTAAAAAACCTCCAGACTTGCGAACATCTAGGCCTCGGCACGGGAGCTTGACTCCGTGAAACAGTTGCTGATCTACCTGCTCTGGCCCTGCTTCTCCCTCTGGCCACCCCACTGCCACTTCCAACCTGTTCTGGTGCTGCACTTGCCTCCCCCTCAGAAGCACTGTCTTGAGTTGGATTACCAACCCAGCTCGGGTCACCTCATCATCCACCAGCTCTTCCTCCGATTCCTCACTCTGCTCCCCCTTGGACTTACTGCCCTGACAACAACGTCACTGTCTGACAACCGTGTCTCATCATCGGACACCTCTTCACGCACTACTTGCACTAATTCCTCACTCTCATCACCCACAGACTGCGAAATTTCTAAATTTTGGGCACCGGGACAGAGCAACTGCTTAGGTTGCTGTTGAGCAGTGGTTTGTGTCTCTGGGTAGGGTCCTGAAAAGAGTTCCTGTGAGTATGCCTGATCTGAATCCATACTTTCTGGGGGGGGGGGTGGCAGGCTGGGGGGAAGGAGGTTGAGCTGGAGGAGCCAGAGGTCTACTCCCTTGGCTAGTGTGGGTGGACTGTGTGGAAGACTGGGTGGTGGATAAATTACTGGATGCATTGTCCGCTATCCACGTCATAAATTCGGGTTCAACAATTTGTTCACTTCACTGTATAATATATAACTGAGAGAAAAAACGTATATTTTCTACACTCCGGCTAGTGTGCAGCACACGACAGAATTTTTCACTGCACTGTATAATATATAACTGAGAGAAAAAACATAGTCTTTAGACGGCGGTTATTGTACTGCAAACCACTGAATTTGTCACTGCAATGTATGATATATAACTGAGAGAAAAAATGTAGTCTATAGACGGCGGCTATTGTACCGCAAACCACTGAATTTGTCACTGCAATGTATGATATATAACTGAGAGAAAAAAACGTATATTTTCTACACTCCGGCTAGTGTGCAGCACACGAAAGAATTTTGCACTGCACTGTGTAATATATAACTGAGAGAAAAAACGTATTCCCTAAACTGCACTACAGATCCCAGCAAGCCAAGATACAGCAGCAGCACCAGCAGCAGCAAAAATGAGTACTGAGAGGACTTTGGGCAATTTCTTTTGGGTCTGTGTGGACCACGTGCTGTCCCTAGGAGGAGGTACCAAAGACTCTCCTGCATGTTGATTGGCTGAGAAAAGGCGCCTAACATGCAGGAAGAGGAAGATGCCATTTCCTCGAGGATCGCGATATGCTCGTCCGAGTAGCGAGCATATGCGAATACCCTAATGCTCGAACGAGCACCAAGCTTGGAAGAGCATGTTCGCTAATCTCTAATTGTTACCCTTTTGCTCATCACTGTATGTGAGGAATCTTGGGGAAGTATAACAATCCCAAATTACATGTAATGTCACTGTCTCCGTTATTAATGATTTAAAAATAACAGTTTTTAAGCTACCAAAAAGGCAAAAAAGCTATAAAAAAGGCATATTGCTACAGCCAATTCAGAATCATCGCCTTATTTTCAATCAAATGTTGAAAATAATGAAAGGACACACAAACAATAAGCTGTGGAGATGAATTACAAGGCCATGGGCTTGGAGAGTCAGTAATATTGTAATATTTATTCATCTGGGATAATTAGAATCGCATTGATTATATGAAATCATTGTAAATATAGTAATTGCCTGATTGTATGCGCCAAAGAATAAAGACGCAAAACAATTATAATAAATAGTACTACTCTTTTAATTTTCCCCAATTCACATTCATATATTCCGCTTACATATAAAGAAGGCCTTTTTTTGTATTCCCATTTATCGCCTGCCAAGAAATAATTAAGAATAGGAGCCAGAAGATTAATTTTAAATAAAAACTCTTCTCAAATGAAAATGTCAAATTCCTTTTAAATCATAACAGCATATAAATCTTAGAAATTAACCATGTAATTGCAATGTCTATCAACTTTTACCTTGAGCTTTGAGCTTCTCTTTTTAATCTGCTATTCTTGCTTTAATGAATAGCTATTTTCAAATTAAAAACTACTGTTCATTACACATGCCCTACTATAATAGGGTTTTTATCATATTTGCTCTATTTGAAAATACTTGCTACTTTGTAATTATTCACACGATGATCCCTGCCTATATTGAGTAGAAAATAAAAAATGAAATGCAAGTCAAAGGTGCTTTTGAGCTGAATGATTTACACAATTCATTAAGGACGGTGATTTTTCAGTTAGCATCAGATTAAATGGTTACTTACTCTCAAATAGCCCTTAGGGAGTTGAATTGCTGGGTAGCAAACAGATTAAAGTTTGCATTGAAAGAAAAATTGAATTCAGAGGTAATCAATAGCATAATAGGGGCAGTGAGTGGAGCCTGCTGCCTGAAATGAAATTACCATATTTTTAATCTTAATTTTCCACTCTGTTTATCTGACAGTGTGGATGTGCAATCCAAACAGATAATGAGAGAGTAGGATATTGACACTGCTGTCCTCTGGAGTGCTTGTTTTCAGTGATTAAATGCTGTGATCTGTGATTACTTTGTGCAAAGATGTCAGGGCTGCTGGCCAGGATGAGGGGAGGGACAGTAACTCAGCAGCTGGGCTCCGGGGTCTCATAGGTCCTAAAGACTGAAATTCATTTTCTCCTGGCTATCTTAAAAAAAAACCAAGAGTAGCGATTTATGTAGAAACTTCGACTGCACAGATTATAATAATTAATCCTGTTATTATTGGTATCCAGCCTTGTAAACATTATGCATGATTAAAACGGGCTTCCTCAATATATGGTTCCCCAAGGCATCAACTGTGACAGAGCGGGTATTGAATAAGCTCCTCATGAATCCTCTCTATAGCACTTTAAAGATTTACAGGCAGCGACAATCTGTTAATGAACACTATGTTCAGAAAGCTAAATCGTGAGATAAAATATTCTTTAAAAACTATATAAAATATGAATACCGCTGCATGTAAACTACATTTCACATAACCCAAGATGCATCTAAAACAAAAAGCTGTAAAATAGAAATGAAATATGTTCATGAGTAGTTAGATTGTATTATATTCTTGTGATATAAGTGGTTGGTTTTAACAGATCTAAAGATGTATTTGTATTTTATGTAATGTATTTTGTTTACCCTACAATGTTAAACTATGTGCTGATTTTTAGCTGCATCTCTCACTGAAATTCTGCAGAAGTGGCTATAGAGTTGGACTACTGCCTCAGCTACAGGACCACCTTGTCTGAAGCTGCATCTCCAATTGGCAATTGGATATTTGGGCTTCAGTGGCATCTCAAAGATACAACAGTGTCCGCACCACCTGAGAGTGGGGCAAGGTGAGTGTGTGGGGCACTGAGGGATTTTCTAGTTCTCCTGGCATTTTGTCGGAGATCTCCTCTTTTTTCCCCCCTAAGTCTCCTGGGAGAGTTGGGTAAGTCTGTCATAAGACCAATGAGAAAACCAGTAATTATTTAAGCAATGTGTTTACTATTTATGCATTACTTTGTAGCCAAGATAATGTGCTACTTTTTGGCAAAGCTCAAGTGGATCTGACCTTGACCACCTGTATAGGCAAGTAAGCATGACATAGGTTAAAGTGGTTGCCTCATCTCAGACAATGGAGGCATATCTCTAGGATATGCCCCCATTATCTGATAGGTGTGAGTCCCTACACTGAGAACAGGACCTCGAAAGTGGCTTGACTATTTCTGTTAGGCCCATAGAAGTGACAGGGAGAGGTGGCCGATCATGCACGGTGAGTTCCCATTCACTTCTATGGGGAGAGCACTTGCAGGGCTCCGTTTAGGAGATAGGTGTGCATGCCAATGTTGGGACCCACACCTATCAGACAATGGGGGAATATGATAACGATATGCCCCCATTGTATGAGATAAGACAACCCATTTAAGGAGGTGCATTAACCCTTTGAGGACATGTCAATTATATGTTTTTGTGTTTTCGTTTTTTACCCAGAGCCATAACTTTTTTATTTTTTGTTTGCATAGCAATATGAGGTCTTGATTTTTGCAGGGCAAGATGCACTTTCTAATGTCACCATTTAATGTTTCATACAATGTCGTGGGAGCTGGAAAAAATTCCAAATGGGGAAGAATTGGAAAAGAATGAAATTGCACAATAGTTTTATGGGTTTTGTTTTTATGGCATTCCATTGTGGTAAAAAAATGATCTGTTGTCTTCAATATCCAGGTCAGTACAATTACAGCGATCACATTTATATAGTTTTTCTTGTGTTTCATCTACAAAGCTGTGTAAGAGCTGTTTTTTGTGCAGTGATCTGTTGTTTGTATTGATTCCATTTTGGAGTGTGTATGACTTTTTGATCACTTTTTATGCAAGTTTTGTGGGTGGTGAAGTGATAGAAAAATAGTGAATCGCCATTTTGATTTTTTTTTCCATTACGGCATGCACCATATAGGATAAATACATTTATATTTTAATAGTTCAAGAAATTTTGGGACATGGCATTGCAGAAATCTTTTTTAATTATGGGGAAAGAGGGTGATTTGAATTTTTATATTTTTATTGTTTACTGTTTACTGTTTTTTAAGCCCCCATAGGGAGCTTGAATATGTGATCTTCAGTTCACATCTTCTTTACACTGCAATGAATTGGCAGATTTGCTATTATCTTATGGAGCCCTGCCCTGGAATTTTTCAGAGAGACTGAGGTTGTTAACACGAATGAACAGTTTCCACAATCTTAGTGCATGGAACATGTTTGGGCCCTGTGAGTGTAGAGCTGCTGGGGAAAGCCATCTCAGATGCCATGATCACAATTGACCACAGCATCTCAGGGGGTTAAATGCCTGCGATTGGCGTCATTGCCGATCGCAGACATTAGCTCTGGGTGTCTGTTATGTGAAACAGCAGGTAACTGGAGACTGGCGCCTGCTCTACTCAGGGGCAGGCACCATCTTTTAAGAGATTACATGAACTAAACATGTATGTTGCAAGTGATCAAAGAGGTTAAAAACAGCAGGCGCCTCTTCATAACTCCGGCGGATCCACAGCTAGCTTAAGGGTTTATTAAGACCATTGTCTAAAACGATGAACAATGAATGCATTTGTATGTCATTAGTCACCAAGTAATAAATGATTTGGGTTCAGATGTTGGAACTCCATACAGGGCTGGTGTCAGCTGGTAACAGCTGGAATCTCTGGCAGGATAAAATAATGTTGCGTTATTGGGGTAAATTTGCTATTCATAGCAACACATAAGTATTGCTGTGAACAATACAGGTGATCAAATGATCCCAGGTTTAGGTCCCCTAAGGAGACTAATAAAGTACAAATCAGGTGAATAAAGTTTTTTTTTAAATATTAAAAAAAACCTCTAAACTCTTCTTTCTATTTCTCATAGAAAAATGTGTCAAAAATATTAAAATATCACATTATTTATGACATGCAGTGAAAAACAAAAAATCCCCAATGCCATAATTGATGTTTTGTGGTCACCTTATCTCCCCCCCCCAAAAAAAATCAATACAAAATTATCAAAAAGTCACACATACATAAAAATGATAGTAATAAAAAACTACAACTCTGCAAAAAGCAAGCCCCACAGCTCTGTTGGTAGAAAAAAAAAGTAATAGTTATCACAGTATGGCAACATAAAAAAATGTCGTTAGAAAAGTTAACATGTCATTTTAATTGCACTTTTTACACTTTTTACAGTTTCTTAGCACATTTAAACCACTAAATGTATCCATTAAAAATACAACTCCTCCCTCAAAAAACTAGCCCCCATATGGCTATGTTGATAGAAAAATAAAAAAGTTATGTCCCTTTGAACGCGGAGAGGGAAAAACAAATAGTTTTTATCGTACTTTACCTTAAACTGTTCCTGATCATGAGAACAGGAGCCTGTGCTCCCCCGTTTGAATGGAGTGGTGGTCAGTGGCATATTATGGGTTACCAAATCCCGGGCAAGCCAAGTATTGCGCCCGCTAACCTATGGTCATGCCTCTTTTTATAGAACAATGCTCCACAGTATACCAAGACCAACACTACCAATAATAACAACTATATAAAGGCCAAATATTACCACTCCACCTTTACATACCCATTTACGCCCCGGTCATTTATCCCTTCACGCATTATGACATACCTACACTTCACAATGTGTGAGGGGATGTATGGAGCGGCCATCTGCAGCAGGCTCACTTCATACACGGTGGGTGTAGGCTGTATCATACATTCGTCACCTGACCGCACTGACAGGGAATGGCGATCACGCCGCCCCCATCATTTAACCCTTCAGGTGCTGCAATCAGCATTGTGACTGACTTTCCTAGCAAAAAATTCAGACAGAAAAATAGATGCATAGATGCACTTTTGGCATCAGTTTTTATACTAGGAGTCTAGGTATCAGGTACACTATTCAGTGTGAGTAAAACTGATTAATTTAACTGAAACAAAAATTGTGGTATGAAAGTGCCCATTTTTGGTTTTGAATTTTAGTTTTTTCCTCACGACTTTTCAATAGCCATATCTTTTTACATTTTCCGTTCATATAGCCATATGAGGGCTTATTTTTTACAGAATAAGTTGTATTTTGTATTTTAATTTACCATGTCTGTTATTGGAAAACTGTAAAAAAATTCTTTGTGGTGTTAAAAAAAAAAAAATACTAAATTCCAGATCATATACAAATTTCATGGTAAACTTGATATGATGTCCTTAATGTGTGGCTCAATACGAATATGGCAATATCAAACTTGTATATTTTTTTTTTACTATGTTAAAAAAAATTAAAACCTAAATTTTCTTTGCATCACCGTTTTCTGACAGCCATAACTTTTTTAATATTTTCATCCACAGAACTGTACAAGGGCTTTTTTTTGTGCAGGACAAACTGTAGTTTTTATTGGTACCATTTTTGTGGTACCTACGACTTTTTGATCACTGATATTAATTTTTTTTTTTGGGGGGGGGGGACAGATGACTAAAAAAATGGTGAATCGTGCGTTTTTTTTTCCATTACGGCATTCATCACACAGGTTTTTTTTTAATAGTTCAGACATTTTTTGACACAGCGATACCGAATATGTTAATTTTTTTATTGTTGATATATTTTTATATGTAAAATTGGAAAAGGGGGTAATTTAAACTTTTAATATTTTGCATTTTTTTAATTTTATTTAACCTTTTTCACTTTTATCTTTTTATGGCGGTCGTGAAGGGGTTAATAACTATTAGCCCTCTTAGGGGCCTCGAACTTGGGATCTTTTGATCCCTTATCCTATTCACCCTAATAGTGATCTATTAGGGTGAACATGATTTTTACACTGTCCCTGCTGAGCTTTGCTTTGTGATACATTCCAAGGAAGTAGTAACCTTGTCAAATCCAATTTAGAAAAAAGGAAGAGTGTTTGGAACCTGAGTGCCTCTATCTACTTGTGTGAAAAAGATCGGTAGTAAGTACAAGAAGTCAAAGAAAAATGTTGATGACATCAGTTTGGAAGATACCGTGTCACCGTCTTGTGTCACTGATTTGTTATTAAGGTGTGCTACCTGTCGAATTATGCTTCTATGGATATGTCAAAACATGTTCCAATAATAACATAAGAGTTGTGGGAATTCTTGTTCATGGTCGATGGAAATGTAGTTGAGTCAACAATGATGGTCATGCACTTCTAAAATGATTACTGGCATTGAAATAAACCTGTTCATACCTCACACCTGCTAACTAGAACTGTATTTTACTCTTGTAACTCTACTAAAGTATAACTGAAATATAGATGTATAATAATAAACCTATAAATCTGTATTTAGACATCTATAAAATATAAGATTTTAAAATGACACTGTTATCCCGCAGGTACTAAATACTACAACATTATATACAGGTTAAAATAAGCACCATGATGTTTATGTTTCTGGGGCACTTTTGCACTGATTATTCTTTAACCATGGCCATTAATATAAATGCCCCCCCCCTCTGCTGTACCTGTGGTGGCAGCTTCCACTATTATAAGACTGTTTACTCTATACTATATGACTTGACTGTAAGGATCTCTTGGGCTCAAGATAATCTCAAAAGTTGAGCATTATTCTAATATTTTCCAAGTTGAGTCTTAGTTTCTCAAACTGGCCAAGCCATTTTTACAAAACTATTATCATGGGAAAACAGAAGAGGGGTTTCCTGCCGCAAAATTAGAAGCACATAATTCTGTACAATGTAGCTAAAATATTCACTGAAACTGGGAGGCCCACCCTAAATCATCTCACCATTAACCCTTCTCTGAAAACTTTACAGTTTGGCATGGGTGTAACTATTGCCATAGCAGCCACTTTCTATGGGGCCTAAATATAGTGGTGGTGGTAGGAGCGATGTGAAAAAAAAAATTGATATATATTTTTTGAAGATCTAATATTTACAAGAGCATTTTTAAAAGTGTACAGAGTAGATAGAAGTCTTAAAGGGGTTATCCAAGACTATCAAATTCCGCCAGATAAGTATAATCATTGTGAGGGGTCTGGGCATATGAAGGGAAATTAATAGCCTTGGATTACCTCTTTAAGGACTACCAGACTACACTGGGTTTATTGGTATAGTGTGTAGACCGGATGCAACAGTTTCTCAAGGCCATTGTCATCAACATACACATGTTTTCTAATGAGAAAAGGCTAGACAATCTTCGTCATGCACACATCTTATTTTAACCCATTCTGGAAATGAGTGATAACTTGTATTGATTACGTGAGACTACCTAATGTATACAGCAGGATGCGGGGTGCAGCTCCATTTGCCTACTGACTAACCCTATACTTTATATATTGTATGGTAATATCATTAAATATATGAGAGCTCAGCAGTTTTCATCCACTTCTATAGATTGTGTATACGCAGTATTTTTTTTACATTTCCTACTATGGGAATACCCTGCTAAGAAACAATGGATATATGAGGAACCCAGCTGCTTTTAGATTCTCGCAATAATAGAGATATCCAATCCCTGCTTCAAAATGATTTTATTTTTCCTTTTCTTTTTGGCAATTGGCAATTATCATGCTGTAACAAGAGTCTAAAAGAGCATGAATTAAATGGTTTGAGAAATCGGAGTGCTGTTGCTAATACCCAGAACAATTAACCGAATTAGTGAAAGACTCTATAATCTCTTCCATTCCAAGAGGGTTTCATATTTCCACTCGCCACTGTGCACCAGCACTGCATGTAATGTCAGCTTAATATCTTGTCGGTAATAATTATAGGAAATTCTCCTATACATTTATATAAGTGGGGGACATCCCTAGTAGATAACCATAAAGGCTCATATTTTTTTTGTCAAAGAAGTAAATCAATGAATTTTGAAAATAGTCTTCTCTAGAAACAAGAATACATTTCCTTATGAATGAATGATTGTAATTATTGTGCGTATTGGCCAGTGTGATGGTCCTCATTCATTCCCGTACAGTATGATCATGGGGAGGCAGGTAACAAGTGATGATTGGCATGCTGTTATCATTGATTGACCTTACCAGGTAGAATGTCCACTCATGTAAAAGGACTCTAAAGGTGCTGAGGCACATGAGAACTTGGTGCGCCCAATCTTTTGCATGCAGCTCTGCATCAGCAGTTTTTTCCCCCCAAAGAGGTATTGAATCTAAACGTTTTATATCACCTGACATAATTTAGTCTTAAATATGTGGATTTTATTTCACAGTAAAGAAAAAATATTTTTATTGTTAATATTATATATCATATGCTTGAATTTTTTTTTTTCATTTGAAGTTCATGTTAAAAAATCCCAGCTTTGATTAACATGAACACTATTAAATCAATGCTGATTTTGCCCACCAAGTGAAGGATTTACACATATACATTTCATCAATGGAAATCCCAAGGCTTAGGAAAGTGGAACAAGTCCTTCTGTTTTAACTTTCTTTATTTTCTGACTGTAAAGGCCTATGGGGTAAATGCCAGTCCTACAATCCTGAAGTTATATGGTTACTGTCAGCCAGCTCAAATGATGCTTCCTGTTCATTAGGCCCCCTTTCATCTAACAACAATACGCTGGCTTTGCAGCAATTCTTAGTCAACGCCCATCTCCTCAATAGCCTGTGAATAGTATTAAATAGTGTTTATGCTACCTATTGTTGTCCTTTGTGTGGTATGTCTAATTCACAAAGAAAAGTCTGCTTTTGTAGACTTAAACCGGCTACGTCATGGCACACTATGTGCCTTCTCATGGGATCCATTCCTGCTGAGTGATAACACTGTAGGCTTCAAATCCCTGCAACAAAATCTACCACTTTTAATTTGGATTTTTTTTTCTGTTTATTTCCAGAATGAAAACACCCAGACAGTTCTCTCAAGCATAAAAAATAGATTATAGTACACTTTTTGAACACTTGACCTACATAATCCCTTTTCTCACTCTTGGTGTTTGGACCACAATCACCCATGTTTCCCATTCATTGACATATTTTTAGACAGCGATCATAATTTCAAATGTTTGCATGTAATGAATGAAAACTTTTACTTGCACAGAATAACCTGACCATGACCAACAGCTATGGAAACGTAAAAATGCTAATGTGAACAGAGTCTAAAACGTACTTCACAGCAAAAAATATTGATCATATTGATATCATTTAACATAATTCCTGTCTTAAAGGGGTTCTCCAGAAATGCGAGGAGGACTGGTTACTTCCACTTACAGAGCTGCAAAGGCGGGTAAGGGGGCAAGACCTCACTACACATGTAGATGGTAATGATGCAATCCTGCTTATGATATGCCATCATGGCTGAGCAGCCTGACAGGATCCCTCACTAATGTGTAGTATATACAATTGCCAGAGTGTAGTATGTAGTGAGGCCTTGCCCTCTCACCCCCCTAAACAGCACTGCAAATGGAGGCAATCAGTCCTGCTCACATTCTAGGACAGGTTGCTGGCAGCCATTTTAAATAATTCCTGGTGAATCCCTTAAAATGGTTGGCCTACGAGCACATTTAATGACCTAGCTATAGGATAGGTGATAAAAGTATGATCGCTGGGGGTTGGACTGCTGGGACTACCGCCAGTCATGAGGGGACATATATGGAAAGCAGACAGTTCCGTTATACAGCCAATAGACTTCTATTATGACGGAATGCAAAACTGAATGCCTCTTAAAGGCATTCCGTTATGCATTCCGTCATAGAATTCTGTTATCTGGTCAATGTCAAGGTCAAGGTATGGGATATATTAGGCAGCAACTGAATAGTCCATTTTTAGCTAATTTGAAAGCAGGAAAATGGGCAAGTGTAAGGATCAGAGAGCTGAAAACCATGTGATCATGGCTAGACAATTGTATCAGAGCATCTCCATAATAACTGGTCTTGTGGGGTTTTCTCAGTATGCAGTGGTTAGTTCAAGGAAGGACAAACAGAGAATCATTGTCAAGGTCAATAAGCACCCAAGGCTTTGTGCATGTGGTGAGTAAATGCTACTGGGCTAGCCATTATGGTTCATTCCTAAGGGAGAGCTACTGTTGCATAAATTGCTTAAAACGTTAACGCAATGGAAGGTGTCCTGGTCTAATGAATCACATTAAACTTTACATCATGTGAATGGTCATTGGTGTGCATGTCTCTTACCGGTAGATGAGAAAAAGGCAGGTGGAGAAGTATCTCAGGAATTCTGTGCTGGGGTTACATTTGATCTTGGCATTGATGTGAATGTTAATTTTTTCTAATATATAAAGCTAAGTGTATGTATGTATGTGTGTATGTCCGCTAAAGGAATCTGCACTGTCACAGCTACAATCATGCAATTTGGCACACAGGTATATCAGGTGTCCGGGAAGGTTTTAGACCGGGTCTCAGCTCTCCAGGACGTATCGTTCCTGAGATATTGCCAAAAAATACATTAGCCAATAGAAGCCTGGTCACATGACCCTTATCAGTAGAGATGAGTGAATCTATTCACCACTTCGTAGATTTGTTACGAATCCTCCTTTTTTCCTACACCGAAGCGAATCCGGATTTATTCAGATTCGCTTTGTATTATTCGTAAATGTTCTTAAAATTTTGAACACTAACACTACGTACGCTACGTATGCATTCATCTTGCCCCCGTGGCCCCCAAAAGCGGGAAAATGACAATACGACCCCTCAAGAGCAGGAAAGTGAAGATACGCCCCCCCCCCCTCAGAAGTGGGAAAAACCAGCCTGGCTCACCGGGAACAAACTATTTGCACGTATAGGGAGTGAAGACTCCTCCCTCATTACTCTTGCCCTCCTCTCCAGTTCAAGCCAGCGGTGAACAAGATACCACAGCATGGCGAAACAACTGCAACCAAAGTGGGGAGAGATGGTGTTTGGTAGCGAGTACTCCGACCCACTGTCCAGTTGAGAGGAGATCATAGTGTCACAATTGGCCAAAAGAATCCCACCGGCTCCTGACTCGATGTTCGCCGAGCCGGCTGGTGCGGCGGCTGGAGTATCCACTCCGCCGCCCAGGAGTAGAACAACAACACCTTCCATGTGGCAGAATCCCATTGTGCCTGCATCAGTGACGGCCCACGCCCAGACCCTACGGGACTACAAGAATGCGGTGGAGGACTGGGTCATCCAAGTACTGGACCATCCGAGGCCGGGAGACCCTACACTGGAACGGCGTAAGGGAACAGTGCTATGGTTTTCATTGGAGCGTAGCTGTGGCTTCCTTGCAGACGACAAGGTTGGCAAGGAGTACTTTGTGGGCCGCAGGTCTGTGAAACAGCCGTACCTGCCCCAACCCTGTCACAACCTATATGTGGGGGATCAGGTGGAATATACTCCCATGGCATCCCTGAAAGGCCCCTTTGCTACTGGGGTTACCTTATTGTCTAAGCACCTGGAACCTGCATCACCACCAGAAGTTTGGCCGGAGGAACCAGCAGGCGCAGGACGCGTGCGCTGCCTACAGGAGTCACCAGATGGCACCCTCTGTTTCAGGGAGAAGCCACAGCCGGAGCCTCTGATCCCTGGATTGCCGCCATTGCCACCACCACCACAGTCCTTTCAGCTGGGTCAGCGGACGACATCATCCTTTACTTTTCAGTCCACGATGATGCAGTACCAGCTGCCATGAAAAATGAAGTCAGCAGCAGCCAGGGGAGCTGCGTTTCTTCCCTGGGTGCAACCTTGCCTCAACCGCTGCAGCCAGAAGTCCTTACCCCTGGTGTCACAGCAGGCATATCCGGAAAAGTGAAGGCACAAGTGGCTGCAGCGTTCACCAGTGTGACCACCACCCGGTCAAGTCCGACTTCTGGCAGAAGAGGGCAGTGGAGCTCAACCACGGCAGCCAGCTTGGCCTACAGGAGGCAGGAGCGTCCTCTAATGTCATTCAGCAGAAGTTCCAGTGAGGAGGACTTCAGGTCCCTCATCTGAGGAACCCTTCTACTGGCTGATTTAAAGGACACCTCTGGACCTATGGGAGCCACAACATGGACTACACCTGACGGGTGAGAGCTAGTTGACACTTGTTCTTAGTTTATGTTGTTTTTATTGCCCCCTGTTTGACTCTCACCCAGTTGGACATGGCTTGTCAGGACCCCCCTCCTTCTCAGGTTATTTGGGAGCCCCCTTTGCAAAAAGGGTTCTCTATTTGCTGCTATTTTATATTATCCATGTGGATTTTGGACTGTGTTCCAGTGTTTTATCCCAAGCAGCCATATGGAGAGACTCAAACGTATATCTGAGCCTATTATGCTTCCAAATGTGAAATTGATTGCACTAAAATGTTTGCATAATTATGTCTTTGCTGTATTTTAGCATAGCGATAATGTTTTTACAGGTTCAGCAACGTTCAAGCACTTTAGCCCATTGTGTGTATTCTTTTTCAGGTACTGCAATGTGTCCTATTATGCACTTATTGTATGGTGTTTTTAGTAAATTATGCACTTAGCCGGATAGCTAACAGTGAGCACCTTAAAAATAATTGGGAGGCAGTTTCTCTTTGACCGTGTGACATCTTGCAGAAAAAAATGATTCGCTGTTCTATTTGCAACAGTCCTACAGTAGACCCCTACACCTTTATTTTACTTCACTTTACCTTCACTTTAGTATATTGTCAGCCGAACCAACTGAGAATGGCGGGTTCAGATGACGGTCTAATGTGTGTGTGGGAAACTTGGGAGATAGAAGCATCGGTCATTGTGAATATTTTCGTCCAATCCCTTTGTTTTCTTGGGAGACATGCCAAGACAAGCCAGAAGTGACTGGCAGAGGCTTTCTCATCTCCCCTATTAAAAACATTGACATGTTTGGCTGAGTATATAGTAAATATGTACAGTACAGACCAAAAGTTTGGACACACCTTTTTATTCAAAGAGTTTTCTGTATTTTCATGACTATGAAAATTGTAGATTCACACTGAAGGCATTAAAACTATGAATTAACACATGTGGAATTATATACTTAACAAAAAAGCATGAAACAATTGAAAATATGTCTTATATTCTAGGTTCTTCAAAGTAGCCACCTTTTGCTTTGATTACTGCTTTGCACACTCTTGGCATTCTCTTGATGAGCTTCAAGAGGTAGTCACCTGAAATGGTATTCCAACAGTCTTGAAGGAGTTCCCAGAGATGCTTAGCACTTGTTGGCCCTTTTGCCTTCACTCTGCGGTCCAGCTCACCCCAAACCATCTCGATTGGGTTCAGGTCTGGTGACTGTGGAGGCCAGGTCATCTGGCATAGCACCCCATCACTCTCCTTCTTGGTCAAATAGCCCTTACACAGCCTGGAGGTGTGTTTGGGGTCATTGTCCTGTTGATAAATAAATGATGGTCCAACTAAACCCAAACCGGATGGAATAGCATGCCGCTGCAAGATGCTGTGGTAGCCATGCTGGTTCAGTATGCCTTCAATTTTGAATAAATCCCCAACAGTGTCACCAGCAAAGCACCCCCACACCATCACACCTCCTCCTCCATGCTTTACGGTGGGAACCAGGCATGTAGAGTCCATCCGTTCACCTTTTCTGCATCACACAAAGACACGGTGGTTGGAACCAAAGATCTCAAATTTGGACTCATCAGACCAAAGCACAGATTTCCACTGGTCTAATGTCCGTTCCTTGTGTTCTTTAGCCCAAACAAGTCTCTTCTGCTTGTTGCCTGTCCTTAGCAGTGGTTTCCTAGCAGCTATTTTACCATGAAGACCTGCTGCACACAGTCTGCTCTTAACAGTTGTTGTATGTAGAGATGTGTCTGCTGCTAGAACTCTGTGTGGCATTGACCTGGTCTCTAATCTGCTGTTAACCTGTGATTTCTGAGGCTGGTGACTCGGATGAACTTATCCTCTGCAGCAGAGGTGACTCTTGGTCTTCCTTTCCTGGGGCGGTCCTCATGTGAGCCAGTTTCTTTGTAGCGCTTGATGGTTTTTGCAACTGCACTTGGGGACACTTTCAAAGTTTGCCCAATTTTTCGGAATGACTGACCTTCATTTCTTAAAGTAATGATGGCCACTTGTGTTTCTTTACTTAGCTGCTTTTTTCTTGCCATAATACAAATTCTAACAGTCTATTCAGTAGGACTATCAGCTGTGTATTCACCTGACTTCTGCCCAACACAACTCATGGTTCCAACCCCATTTATAAGGCAAGAACTCCCACTTATTAAACCTGACAGGGCACACCTGTGAAGTGAAAACCATTTCAGGTGACTACCTCTTGAAGCTCTTCAAGAGAATGCCAAAGCAAAGCAGAGTGTGCAAAGCAGTAATCAAAGCAAAAGGTGGCTACTTTGAAGAACCTAGAATATAAGACATTTACAGTTGTTTCACACTTTTTTGTTAAAGAGGACCTTTCATGGCTTAAGTACCAGGTTATAGAGGGCATGTGGGGAGGCCAGATCACTTACTACTTTTTCAGGGCGCCGCTCCGTTCGCCTGCTTTGCGCCTCCAAAGTTCGGGCGCGCGCTATGCTAATGCATAGCAACGGAACAGGGAGGAGGAGACACCAGGGATTCTCAATGGGTGTCTCCTTCTCCCTGGCTGTAGTGCTGTCCAATCGCAGAGGAAAGCGTCACAGCCAGGGAGAATAGCGCTGTCCAATCGCAGCGGAGAGTGTCACAGCCAGGGAGAAGGTTTCCTCCCTGGCTGTGACGCTTTCCACTGCGATTGGACAGCGCTACAGCCAGGGAGAATGAGACGCCCATTGAGAATCCCTGGCGTCTCCTCCTCCCTGTTCCGATGCTATGCATTAGCATAGCGCGCGCCCGAACTTTGGAGGCGCAGAGCGGGCGAACGGAGCGGCGCCCTGAAAAAGTAGTAAGTGATCTGGCCTCCACTCCACATGCCCTCTATAACCTGGTACTTAGTAGACAGAGTCTGGACCCATGAAAGGTCCTCTTTAAGTATATAATTCCACATGTGTTAATTCATAGTTTTGATGCCTTCAGTGTGAATCTGCAATTTTCATAGTCATGAAAATACAGAAAACTCTTTGAATGAGGTGTGTCCAAACTTTTGGTCTGTACTGTATACTATATAATAAATGTATAGAATAAATATGTATACTACATATTAAATATTTATGATGGGGCCATATAAACATACAGTATAAACAAGTCAATGACCA
Organism: Rhinella marina; assembly: GCA_900303285.1. Lineage (NCBI taxonomy): Eukaryota > Metazoa > Chordata > Amphibia > Anura > Bufonidae > Rhinella > Rhinella marina. The sequence goes on along the minus strand of ONZH01021316.1, from coordinate 12,523 downwards.
GTGTAAACATCGGTTTTACTGACTTGAGTGTCACAAACTTGATTCATTCCTGTCCTTTGCAGGTTGTCAGAATAAAGCATTGCAACTGTACCTGTTTGTAGCTGGGACCCAATAATATTGTCTTGTTTCATTCTCAGACCTAGATGAAGGTAATTGTCCTCAACGACTCTCCTGTATTTCTTAAACAATGGATTCACCTAGCACTATTTGACCGTAGCATGTCAAAGCAAGGCTTTTCTCTTCTACTATTCACATGTCAGCTTAATGTCACTACCAAAGAAATGGTAAACACAGATGTGACCATCTTAAGAAAAAGGGCAAATCAGTCGTTTGATCTTTTTTTAACTTGAGTATTCTCGGTGTAAGATGTTAACACATGTATGCATGACAGCAGAATGTGTATCATTACATGACTCACACAGTACTTACAGTCCTTGTCATCATCTCCAATCCCAGGTTTTCTAACACCACCCTGTCTAGTAACACACCTGTTCAAACAAACAAACAAGGCAGCAGAAAACAGGACACATAGGGGCTTAGATAAGACGGACATCTTCTGGTGGAGATAAGAAAGTTAGATAGGCAGCGTCTTGCAAATGATCAGGCTCCCCTTGTTAAACAACCTTCTTTTATTGATTTTCTTGAAGAAAATGATAAATACAACAACATGACATGTCTGAAAAGATGAATTTACATCATGGTTCTGATAAATTTGCCATTTGTCAAAAGTTTGGGGATATTTCCAGGGCTCATTCAAGTGGTTCATTCAAATAAATATGAATATTTGCCCCATTTGATATGAGGGTCATAAATGTAACAATAATAATTAAAGGGGTTGTCCAGCCTATAGATATTGATGACCTATACTCAGGATTGGTGAGGGTCAATATCAGATCGGTGAGGGTCTGACTCCCAGCACCTACACAATAAGCTGTTAGAAGGCACTGTGACGGTTGTGCGAGATCTGCGTTGTCTTCGATGTTTACCTGTATGCTGTCTCCCTTGTAGTGGCAGTGCAGAGTAATTCCAGCTGTACTTCCTATTCAATTGAATGGGAGAGGAAGCTGTAATTACCAGGAGTCAGACCCCGCCAATCTGATATTCGTGATCTTGAGCATCAGTCATGAATATTTGTAGCTGGACTCCCTTAACTATCCTGATGACTAAAACACTGGCTGTGGTTATGTCTATTTTCTAAAATGATCAATCAGCACATGAAAGATTGATGAGGAGCAATATGCGTATTTCCCACCATACCACAATTTTTGTAGGGTGAGATAGATTTTCTTGCATGACTTTTCCATATAGTATAAAGCAAAAATTGACTCCTAAAAGGCAGATATTTATTAGATATTAATTATTTATTAGAAATTAATATCTAATAAATATCTGCCTTTTAGGAGTCAATTTTTGCTTTATACTATATGTGTCATGTGACCCTAACCCCTATCTATTGGCATCTTTCAATTGTAGTTATAATCTTATGACTTTTCCATGACAAGAGTCCAGACAGTAACAAATACTGATACCTCCATTGGGTTGGGGACAAATTTTACAAGGACAAAATGTGGTAAACTGGCCAAACACTAGTCTATTTTCCTTTAATCCAATCAGTGTTTGGATATTTTTCACTAATAGGGCATATATTGCTAATCCTGCAATTATTTACTAATAATGTAGCAAATTTCCATTGATCAAAACCAATTTCCCACACATATCAATACTCATAAAAATATTGTATGGCTCAGTCATATCAATAATAGTTATCGCTATATACATAAGCAAAAAAAAAAAAAACACTGGAACTACTATTTATTATCTACCATGGTGGTGATAGCAGTGAATTTTAAACAGGTCACAGAGATGATCCTAGCTGGGAATGCCTTTGTACAGTACTGTAGGAGGAGGAACAGTATGGCCCCATAGATTTCCTTGGGTGTCATGTTATGGATCAGTACAGTTCAAAACCATAATGTGACTGTTTGCAGGAAACAGGCCTAAGGCCGTGAGCAGTAATCGTGACACTGCTTTGATGTCTGGATTATTGCCTGACTACCAGCAGCCCGCTCATATTCTGCCCACTGGTAGAGTAACCAAACAAACATTACCTAAATTGAACTAATTTTTAAAGGATGACTATGAAACATTTCAGGAAACTGTGAATAAAGTCAGTTTACATTTCAAAGAACAAATGATGTTTTTTTTTTTTATCTTATTGATTGATTTATTAGACTTTCCGAAATGACTCATATGAGGAAAAGTTAGAAAACCTCAGTGGTTATTAGTTAGTAATATTCTAGTCCTTTCCTTTTGAGAGACTTCGCCCTGTCTCTGCAAGAAGCTCTGCGTGCAGTTATCCACATAGACCCCCGTGAAGCTGAGGGACAGGATCAAACCCTCAGAGAGCAGTTTATTGAAGGTGCCCTAGACGAATCCCTCAAACGTCAGCTGAAGATGCTGTCAGCTCAACACCCAGATACCCCGTTCTTAGATTTTAAGGAGCTTGCTATTGGCATCCTAGGAGAAGGTCAGCAGTTTGAAACCCCTGAAGTCAAGAAGAAATCGCCTGTCCTGCGACCTGCTGCCCACAGCCAGATAGCTGAACACGGGTCCCAGGCACCCGTCCCAGATGCTGTTGCAGCCCTGACTGCGCATATGCCAGCATTGTCAGAAGCCTGGACACACTGAAAGGGACTGTCGGCAGTTAAGAGTATCCCCTGAGGCCAAGGATCGCCCCTCAGGAGGAAGAATACTAGGTTCCAACGATCCAGCCTTTATGCCTAAGTATGTGGGCACTCGTCCCGTGATTGAAGTTGGCATCAATGGAGTGAAGTTTCCTGCTTTAATTGATACCGGATCTCAAGTAACTACCATCCGTCAAGTAGCGATCAAAAAATGCCAGAACGGAGCCCAGCTGACAAAACCTCCAGAATCCTGGCTCCACATCATAGCTACTAATGGCCAAACAGTACCTATCTTAGGTTATTGGGAACCTACTTTACAGATTGAAGATACCGAACTCCCACATCAATGGGTAGTCATGATTCAGGTTCCAGAAGATGACAATTGCCCTGTTGTCCTGGGGATGAATGTACTTGGCAACTGCTACACTGAAGTGCTAGAAGCTCTGAAGAAAGCTCTAGTAACTGCACCCTCTGTAACGCAACGTGCCATAAACCATACTATCCAGGTGCTGGCCGCCCAACAAAAATTCAGCTGCCAGGGTGAAATATGCCGTTTTCACATCAAGGATGCTCAACCTATCAAACTCCGACCTGGAGCAGAGACTCTGATATGGTGCAAGGCCTGCATCGGTGTCCGAGGTCAGGATTAACCGGCCCTCGTGGAACCCCTGCATCTATGAAATCACCCTCTTGTCCTAGCTGCTAGGAGCTTGGTCACTGTGTCAAACGGGAATGTACCCATACGCTTGGTCAATCTAAGTGATGAAATTATAGAATTAAAAAAGTTCTATCCAGTGGCAAGTCTATATCACGTCCGTCTACCATAAATCCTGTATCCCCCTACTGCTGCTGCACAACAATCGCTTCAAACAGCGGAGGCAGCTAAAGATTCACCTAAGCAGCACTGGTGGACGGAATTACATGTTGGAGATGCCACAACCTCTGCTGAACAGATCAAAGGTGTACTGGACTTAGTCAAGGAAAACCACCAAGTCTTCAGTAAACACCCCTTGGACTATGGTCAAACCAACCTCATACAGCACAGTATTCCAACTGGCACTCATCCTCCAATCAAAGAGAGATACAGGCCAGTGCCTCCTGCCATGTACCAGCAGGTGAAGAACATGGTTAACGATATGAAGACGGCCAACGTCATCCAGGATAGTCACAGCCCCTGGGCTGCCCCTTTGGTCCTTGTAAAAAAGAAAGACGGAACCATTCATTTCTGTGTGGACTACCGCAAGATCAACAACATTACGCACAAGGATGCGTACCCCCTGCAATGACTTTAGGAGTCTTTAGCAGCCCTGGGATCTGCTGCTTATTTTTCAACCCTGGATCTAACCAGTGGATATTGGCAAGTCCCCATGGCGCCAAAAGATAAAGAGAAAACAGCTTTCACTACCCCAATGGGTTTGTTTGAGTTCAACTGCATGCCATTCGGATTGTGCAACGCCCCTGGAACATTTCAGAGGCTCATGGAGAGATGTCTTGGACACAAAAACTTTGAGACTATATTGCTGTACTTGGATGATGTGATTGTCTACTCCAAGACCTATGAAGAACATTTACAGCACTTGGCAGAGGTGTTCCAGACTCTGGCCCATGAAGGATTGAAAGTAAAGCCTTCAAAATGCTCTCAGAATGCTAAGATATCGGTAGAGTGGAATGAAGAGAGAGAAGCTGCTTTCCAACTGTTAAAAGAAAAACTCACAGAGCCACCAGTCCTGGGCTACCCTGACTATAGCCTGCCATTCTGCCTCTATACTGCTGCAAGTAAGAAAGGTTTAGGAGCTGTACTATCTCAGACACAAGCCGGAACTGAAAGAGTCATTGCCTATGCCAGTAGGTCTTTAGGAGAATCAGAGCGGAATGACCAGAATTATAGCTCTTTCAAATTGGAATTCCTAGCCTTGGTATGGGCTATAACCGAGAAATTTAAGGATTATCTGGTAGCCACGCCTTTCACTGGCTACACCAATAATAATCCACTGGCTCACTTAAACACTGCACGTCTAGGAGCTCTAGAGCAAAGATGGGCCTCTAGATTGCGAACTTCAACTTCACCATCAAGTATCGGACCGGCAAAGCTAATGATAATGCTGACGCCTTGTCCATACTACCTGCTCAAAAAGAACTAATTTGCAAAGATGAGCAATAGGGAGATGTGGAAATGCCCATACTCAACTCCTGATTTGCCAGGCAGGAAGCCCTACACACTGGACACAAAGCCTCCAAAGCCACTAATTCTCCAAAGACCGGTGATTCCTCTCTTCCAGTTGAGAAAGAGCTCTGGCTCAAACTACAAGCCGAGAGTAGAGTCATCGGAGAACTGTTGAATTACTTTTCAGTGGGCGCATACCGGAGAGAATCCGGCAACGGAGAGCTGATCCAGAGCTAGTTTGACTCTGGCGACAATGGAAACCGCTCTTCCTACAAAGAGATCTGCTCCTCAGGAGAACGCTTGATCCAGTCACCTGTGAGCGCCTCCATCAGATAGTAGTGCCTCGAAGAGATGCTAAGATGGTAATGGACATGTATCATAATAGGTCTGGTCATTTTGGGACCCAAAAGACGGAAGCCACCATCAGACGGTGTTTCTACTGGACTGGCATGAGAAGTGAAATTGAAGCCTGGTGCAGGAATTGCCCCACCTGTGCTGTAGCCCAAGGAGAAAAACATGATCAGCTAGTACCCCTTCATCCAATAGTGAGTAGGAGTCCTCTGGAAATTGTGGCTATCGACCATGTGAAACTGGAACCCAGCAGATCCGGATATACCTATGCAATGACAATCATCGACCACTACATCAAGTTCGTCGTGGCCATACCTATAAAGGACTTAGCTGCTAAAACTACAGCAGCTACCATGTGGAAAAGCTTCATTCTACCTTATGGGTCTCCAGACAAAATACTCACTGATCAAGGATCCACATTTGAGTCTCAATTGTTCTATGAACTTTGTGTCCTTTACAACTGCAAAAAACTAAGGACCACTGCGTATCACCCGCAAGGAAATGGTCTGTGCGAAAAGATGAACAAGACATTAATCAATATGCTCAAGGCTGTGCCACCTCACAAGAGGGCAGAGTGGCCGTTACTTCTCCCTGAACTAGTGTACCTGTACAATAACACAACTCATTGCTCCACCGGGTACACCCCATACTATCTCATGTTTGGAAGACAGGGTTGTTTACCTGCCGACCACGCACTCGATGTCCCCGTGTCGGACTCTGAACCACTCCTTCCTCAATCTGAGTCGGTAGAAAAGAGCATCAGAGACGTCTAGAAGATGCCAGAGAAATAGTGGAATCCAAAATAGACAAGGCTCAGCAGAAACAAAAACAGGATTTTGATCTGCATGCTCATGATGAACCTTTACAACCAGGAGATCAGGTCTGGCTCAAAAACAATCACCCAGTAAGCAAGTTGGATAGTCGCTGGGAATGCGAGCCATATACAGTATTTGCTGTCCCCTCATCGGAAGTTTATGAAATCCAGAGAGAGGGTAAAGGTATTCAGTGAGTACATCGCAACAGACTCAAGAAATGCCTCCAGGAATCTGTTCAGGAGCAACCAGAAGTGGATGAGTCACCTGAGCTACCTTTATCTCTAGAAACCGAGCCGGAAACATAGTGGCCTTCCATGCTTGACCCCCTTGCTTGAAGTGGTTTCTTCAACCTCAAATCCGTATCCTGATGCCAGTTTCGGAGACCACTGCACCTACAGAGCCAAGGCTGGTTGCTGATCCTTCCTCACAAGTTCCGGACTCTACCTCCGTCCCCAGAGACTCTGAACTGTCTCTGCGGAGATCCCAACAGACCACTAGAGGTCAGCTGCCTGTTCGTTATAGGGAGTTTCAGCTACAGCAGCGACCAAGACGAAGACTCCCAGCCATTCCTGTAGGAGACCTCAGATTATGAGGAATACAACCTATTTGAGTTGTCTTCTACCTCGTTTGGATTACAAATGACTTTTTCTCCAATTGTTCCAGTTTTGCAACGTTACAAGCCAGCACCCAAAGAATAGACTCAAACGTATACCTGAGCTCTTTGTGATTTTTACTGTTACGTTTTTGCACTAATGTTTTATATTTCAGCAACGTTCGTAATTGTTTTGCCCATTTTATGGACTCTTTTTGAATACAACAATGTGACCTCATATGCACTTTTTGAATGGACTTGGAATTTTATATTGTTAGCCAGATAGTTAGCACCTTGCTTTACTGCTCATATGGACTGCTTCTGAGGATTCAAAAGTATTAATGGCCCACTTTACCTTGTGGTAGTTTAGAAAGCTTAGGCGTTTTATTGTATTTGCACATGTCCTTAACCTTTTTCTCTCCACCGAATTGGGAAGGGAAGGAGTCAGTATGTTCTGTGCTTTGGTTCAAGTGCTGTCGCTACACAGGGAGGACCAAGTGGTACAGAGAGTCACAAGCAGATCTAACGCTAAGGGTAACCCCCCTGCAAAGAAAAAAAAAAGTGAGTTAAGAGACATTAACCCTCATGTGAACTATGGAAAGTTGGCTGTTTCCTCCTCCTAGTTCAAAATGCCCTAAGGCATTGGGCCCCTGTCTTAGGAAAATGAACTTAGCTACCTGTGCAGTCATCAAGGTGAAAAAGCGTAAAGCATTATAAGGCCTTGGTGCTTGGAAGGGATTACAGGATGAAGCATCCCTTCTATTTGCAGGCTTTCATTGCATAATGGTGGGACTACAGAGTAAAGACACCCCCATGCTTCCTTTGGTATTCATGGCCAGAATATTCAAAGGAAAGCAAGGAATGATCGCTTGGTGCAGACTTTTTGGTTCACTGGTTATACCGAGAGGGAAACTGTGATTGGGCACCCTACTCACAAGGGCAGAAACCTATTGGTAGCTTTATGTCAGTCTTCCAGATATGTAATGCAGCACTTTAATTTCCCTTGGGTACCCTATGAGCACCTCCTAAGCACAAGCTGAGAATGGCTTGCCTTTAAGTAAGGGGGAATGTAACATCCCAGAGTAGTGTTACCACTCTTGGCATCCAGCTTCTATCTGTTTACTACCCTAAATGTCATTCTATGCATTTTATTCCAGTACCAGTAAAAATGTGCACTTAATATAATGTTATGCAACTGTTTTCCTATGTAATGTACCTGGTGTACCAGAAGGTGGCAGCAAAACAAGGCAGAGTTATTATGTAGGTTTATTCAGAATGGATCCTTCCATTTCTATTCTGAACCCCCGCCCCTTCTGGAGAGGAGTTCCTTTTCCTGTTCCCTTTCTCCTTCAGGGAGGGTGAAAATTCAGTTAGTCGGTTGGAACCGGTTTGATCCAGTGAAGGGTTGAAGCTACCTCACGCTGAGGAAAAGATATGCCCCTGTCAATGAGAGCATCTTCAGCTCTGCTGACCCAAAAGTGAGAGAATTATAGCCAAAAACAAAGCACAAGCTGAAATTCGGACTTAATAGGAAACCATAGCCTTGACAGAAATTCAAGTATATTGACCTGCCAAGTATATAAGACTAAACCTGCTGGAATACCAGGGTAAAGCTTGAAGTTGGTTACCTACATGCAAGTGGGTTTAATAAAACTGTGTTGGACCCGTAAAGGAGTCTGGATCTCAGTTTACTTACGACCCTCAATTATTCATACTATCTCTGCAACAACCGGAGCCAAGGCCCAGGGTCCAGCCGTCCTTCAAGGTAGGAACACTGTGACATACTACAGAGACATTCTAGGCCTAAAACAACCCTTGGCATTCCTACACTGGGACGAGCGTTTTACCACACTTAAAGGGCCCTGGAGGGAAGGGTCGCCCGTGGCAACCTGGTTCCCGGCCATTGCATATACGCTGTTGCGTACAAATTCAATTCATTAGCGATGAAGACTCCTCCCCGGTAGTTCCGCCCCCTTCTCCAGTGCGAGAGGAAGACGAGGCAACTCAGGCAATTAAGATGGCGAGGCAGCGAGGCCCTGACTGGGGAGGCATAGTGTGGGGCACCGACCCCTATGAGGAGAAGGAACCGGAGGAGATCTACGTCTCTCAACATGTCCGGCAGCCTAAAAAGTCGGTTGAGGTGCTCGCTGAGGTGTTCACTCCGCCGGCTGATGTGGCAGAGGTGGCAGGAGTTCCCGCTCCACCGTGCCAAAATTTGATGGTCCCTGAAGCTGTCACCCGGAACACCCTGACCCTCTGGGAATACAAATAGTTGGTAGAGGAGTGGGTTGTGCAGGTAACCCCAAGCTGGAGCGCAGAAAGGGTACCGTTATGTGGTTCAGTGTTGAACAGGGAGTTGGTTTTATCGCAGATGAGGAGACGGCAGAAGAATTATACGTGAACCGCCGTTCTGTAAAGCGGCCGTATCTTCCACCCGTCCGCCACAATCTCCACGCAGGTGATTATGTGGAGTATACCCCTATGAAGAGCCTCCAAGGCCCCTTTGCTACTGGGGTTAGACTCCTTACGCAACCAGCTACACCTGCAGCGCCCCCGGAAGACTGGACTGAGGAGGCGCAGGCCGCAGAAGAGGCTCGGTGTTCCCATGAGACAAATGATGGGACTCTGTGATCTGAGTAGAAATCCCAAGCTCAGCTGGAGCCCCTGATACCAGAGTTTCCGCCGCCGCCGATCCTTCATGTGGGACAGATGACCACAAACAGTTTTGTGTACCAGCCATCGGTGGTACAATACCAACTGCCATTCCCATGGCAGGTGCAGGCTGCACAGTCTGCCGCTCGCGGAAGACCGTTACCGGAGCCCTTACAGCCGGAGATTCTGTCACCTTGTATGTCGGCGGGAGGAACTGGCCCCTACAAGGTAAAGGGCAAGGCCCAAGTTGCCAAGGCCCTTGCCAGTGGTCACTACCAAGACCATCCCTGAGAGGTCGGTGGAGCTCTGCTGCCGCAGCCAGTGTGGCTTTCATGAGGCAGGAGCACCCTCTCATATCTTTTAGCTCCAGCAGCAGTGAAGAGGACCTGCAGGCCCTTAAGTAAGGATCCTGCAGCTTTTATGGGAGCCACAACGTGGACTTTACTTGAAGGTTCAGCACTAATTGGCCTTTGTTTTTATTTTTGTTGCCCTGCGTTTGTCCTCACCCAGATGGACATGGATTGTCATGACTCCCCCATAAAAAAAAAGTTTTAACCAAGTTGCGCATACGTGCGCCTCATCCCTTTTTTTCACCCTTTTTCAGGTTATTGGGAAGCCCCTTGAAAGTGGGTTTTTTTAAGGAACCTTTGTTGCTATTTTATTACCCATTTGGATTACAATTACCTATGTGGATTACAAATTACAACTGAGTTTGGGACCCTGTTCCAGTTGTATGACAAGCGTCAGAAGAAAAGAGACTTAAATGTGTCTGTGAGCATACTATGTAGGTGATATTCAAAATGTTTACATTATACCTATAATGTATTTGCACTATATTGTTTGCACTGGATTGTTTGCACTAATGTTTTTACCTTTCAGCAACATTTTGTTTTTCTTTACAGGTACCGCAATGTGTCCTCATATTCACTTTATTGTGTGGTGGATGGTTGTACTATGCCCTTAGCCGGATAGACAGCACCTTACTTGTTCTACCTCAAATATACTGCCTCTGAGGACGATTTCAGATTTGACCATTTACACTGGATCTGGCCCGGGGTCCGCAAGTTGTCGAAACGATGGTGCAAGCCTCGGATCACCTGCTGGATCAACTCCTTTTTATGCTGGTTCGGGTGGTGGTGTGTGCCATCGTAATCCTGCCGGTCCATCAGCCAGACTATGTATTTCAGCTTTGCAGCAGAGCTAAATGATGAGGATCGTCTGGATGCCATTTTCTAAAATTCACTCTGCCTCTGAGGAGTGCATGCCGCTGCCTCTCGTCGTGCGTGCCTGCGTATTACGTAATCGCGTAGACAATAGTACGCTGAGGATTCGTACGCTATTTGTACGTCTTCTAAGAAGTTGCGTACATTTTTTAAAAGAGTGTTCGAATGTTCGCTAATAGCACATAATAACGTATATTTTGTGCGCAAATACAACAAATCTATTCGTCGAATATACGAATCTTAGGAAAAGTTCGGCGAATGTTCAGCGAATAATATTTTGAATGATTCGCTCATCTCTACCAGCGAGGACTCTATGAGTTGAAGGAACTTTGATGATGTCACTGTCATGTGATCAGTACAGGAGGGGACAGAGCTCAGCAGTGGTGGGGAAGGCCCTGTGATGACGTCACTGTCATGTGATCAGTGCAGGAGAGGAAGGAACTCGGCAGTAGAGGGGAGAGGTGGTGATGAAGGACCTGTGAAGATGCCCTGTGACATGAGAGGGTGCAGCTTTGTGTGCTTGAGAAGAAAATGGAGAAGGATGGATTCAGTGTAAGAGACAGGGAAATGCCAGGGAAATGACATTTTCAAAATGCGGTGGAAAACTTAAGAAACCAGACGACAACCAGATTGAAGATGTGCACACTCCAGGCTGTATGGGTCAGCTTCCTGTCATCAATGACCATGTTTCCTATTTCCAGTTGACAAGGAGAGAGCCAGGGTTTTATTTCTTGGTTGATCATGCAGAGCAGTTTCTGCCCGGTGTGACTCAGGTCACCCAGGCCTGACCAGGTGCAGAACCGCAGGGCAACACTATGCTTTGCATAGGTGTTATGCTGGAGGATGACTCTGAACTGTGTGTACAGTGGAGGATGAGGAAGCAGAGAAGGACATTGGCGCCACAATCACAGCATGAGAATACGAAGTTGGCATTGTCATCACTTGGCTAAGTTGCTGGTGTGCCTGGACCAGAACCACATTAACCCAATGGGCTGTAAAGGATATATATTTTTTTTTGACCATGGTTAGAGCTCCACACATCAGCGCTGGCAAGAACTGTACCAGATGCTGTCAGGCTCAAGGACTGGCCCATCTTCTGCTCAACATACATGTGCAGGGTTGGTACTTTTTTTTAGGGTAATGACGGCTTGGGACTCTCCACCTTGGGAATATGCACGCATACTGTTGGCTCTTTGCACTCGCCTTGGTGATCGACTGCTGGCAATACATGAGACTAGGAGGAGGAGCATCAGGAGCAATAGATGAAGGGAAGCAACTACAGCTTCCTTCTGCTGAGGTTAAGGAGCCCTGATTGCTGGAGAAGACACACGGGCCGCTGGGAGACGCAACGGTTGCAGTATTAGGCTGTACCAGTACCTTAGTGCCACGGTTTTCCCAGACAACTTTATGGTAATGCTCCATGTGTTGATGCAGGGCTGTGGTGCCAAGATTAGCACAATGACCCACGCTTCACCTTCTGCCCACATATCCTCCATACTGCCACGCTAATGTCCTCCAGAGACTTGATAAAAAAATTCCCACACTGCCTAGTATGGCATTTTACCCCCACCACTCCATGATGACTGCCTGCTGCTGCCTTTATGAACCCGTGCATCACTAGTTTTTTCCTGACAGGTAGGCTCCTGAGTAGCAGACAATCTAACCTGGGTGCGTTTGGCTCAAGATCTCCCCCTGCTTCTACCCTGCTGCTCATCGGCATGCTGGCATGCTGCCATGCTGCCACCCTGCTGCTGTCTCACAGGCATGCTGCGACCCCCACTCCCTATGATGATGATGCCCCGTCGTTACCATATGATGGGCTACAAAATCATACACTATTGTTTGTTAGACACTTATGTCAACCTAACCAATCTCATGGCTTGTCCCTGACCACTCACCATATGTGCTCCCACATGATTGTCAGCATCGCTAGCTAGCAGATAAGGGAGGACACAGTGAATCTCTCCACCAAGCCTATGATGGCCTGTAGCTGCTGACTGTCCTCACTAAGCTCGTCCTCACTGAAAGCGGAGCTGAGTCGG